>QJNS01000090.1:0-168689 GCA_004154925.1 Monosporascus cannonballus
ATACCTGTAATTTTCTTCCCCCCCCCCCTTATCACTCTATTCTTTTTGTATAGAAGTTATCCATGGCCATTGCGGATGCATTCCCTTTATTTCGTTTTATCTATAGCCTTATCTATGCTATGGAGGACCCTTCAACTCGGTGCTCGCAACCTGGGGATGCGGTCGTATTCATCATGAGGGGGGCCCCGTATGTCTCTCCTCAACCGGCGTGGCTCGTCTCAGTATTAAAACATCGCACGCCATCCTCTCACATCGCCATGCCGTACGCCATATGACCTTTCAGTGAATAGGTCGAAAAGTCGGAGAGTGGGGGATACTGCACTCCGAAGGGGTCTAATCGTCGTCTTCTGTCCGCTCCTTTCTCGGAGCCCGCTCACCGCCGCCACGCCGTCCACCTCCGGAGCCCCCTGGGCCACTGCTGACGCCGATGTTCGCCATCTTGCGCTCCAGCTCGTCCTGCTCACGCTTCCTTTGCGCCTCGGCGTTGGCCTGCTCCTTGCGGAGAGTGGTCGCAACGTTGCGAAGTACCGACCTCCAGCTGTCGATGCGGTCGCCCAGCTCGCGCCACTGCTTCTCGCCAAAGACCCGATACGTCGTCCGGTGAACCAAGAAAACCTGCTTTTGTTGTGACAACTTGCCCTCGACCAGTCCGGTGCGGATGACGTCAATAGTCCACAACTCGACCTCCTCCGTTGGTATCTGTAGTGCCTTGGCGATGCTGCTGTAGGGGATTTCGCGGCTAGAGATGCTGGCTGCTAAGCTCGCGAAAGTAAGGAGGCGCATTTTACGGTGCAGCTTTTCACCATCCAGGTGCTCTTTCTCAACAAATCCCTCGTGTTCCTCTCTGAAGTCGTTGTAATCTTCCAGGTCCTTTTCGGCGAAGATCTCCAGGAGCTCGAAGTAGACGGGGTGGGAGTCGGAGAGGGCTTGTACGGCGGATAAGGCCAGGAGGTCTTGGAAGTCGAAATGAGTCGGGGAAAGGAGAGCCGCCTTTACGGCGCGGAGAGAAAGCCGTTGTGCTTCTTCTGACTTCAGCTCACCCTCTTCGAAGAGGCGAATAGCCTTAAGAAGGTATTCATATGAGGCGCTACGATGCAATACCGTTAGCACATTGCCAAATCCAAGTTTCCCTAAGAATAGCTCCTTACTTCTCGTCGCCAGACTCGTGTGCCGCATCGGCAATAAGTTCGTACAGTTCCCGCTGGTCTTCCACACCTGTTTCCCACTGCTGGAACCATACGTCCAGGTTAGGTAAATATCGCTTGATATTATCGAAGAGCCCATTCTGCTTGATGAATCGCATTATCGCGCTGAAGACATTGTACCGCAAGCGGTTGTCGGGCTGGAGCAGATTAAAGATGTTGGAAAGGGCATTCAGGGCCAAGCCGGGACCATTCACCGGGGAGGAAGTGATGGGCTTGGTCAGATTGTCGGCAACGCGCGGGAGGAGCTTGTCGACGTTCTCGGATTGCAGGACTAGGTAGACGAGGAGGTTGTAGGCGGAAGTAAACTCTTTCTCGGGTCTGGCGTTCAGTGCCGGAGACGCCATGATTATCTTCTTAAGAACTTCATCTTTGTCGTCCTTCTCGAGCAGAGGTCTCGCCTCGTCGCCGATTTGCAAATAATCGGCCATCTCCTGCGCCAGATCCGCAAAGGAGCCGTCGACGAAGACGAGCTGCGGCTGGTAAGGAGCAGCCATTTTCCGGAGAATGCTGATCGCGGCCTCGATTAATTCCCTGGTCCGGTCGGAGGTGGTAAGAATATTCGAATCGTGCGAATGAGGTTCCACCCGCTGTTCCTGCTTAACTGTTTCGGGCTCAGATACCTCCTCGATATCCTGGAGCTGGGCAACAAACGGAGATTTATTATTGTTTCGCCCTTGAGGAGGAGACTTTTTGCCAGGCCCCAGTGGAGGGGCACGCCCGGCCGCTCTAGACGACATTTTGGAAATCGCTAGCTGGTGGGATGTTTTTAAAGGTCCGGTGATTAGCCGGCGGCGGGGACGCCTGGGTCGGAAGCTAGTGGATCCGATCCGATGGTTCCATGCCCCTCATAGGTGGGTATGGGCTGGCGGAGAGTCCCTATATGTACTTAGGTGCCTACTGTACCTCGCAAGTATGCCCGGGCAGGTGCGCCAGGGAGCATGTGGATGGGCACTCGGTAGGGACGATTATCTAGGTCTGTAAGGAGGGCCATGGCGATCTCTTAAGAAAACGGCGTCCCTATCAACGACACAGAGGTCCTCATGTTCTAGTCAGCAAGATGTCTTACAGATACGTAGGTAAGTTCATGAAGAAAAAGTCTGATAAGAAACACCTGCGAGATCGAATCTTGGAGGTTGATTTTCTTAAGTATATAAGGTTGATAGCTGTACCCTAAACTCGCCTTGATGCTCTCGTGGCAATGGGACATGCTTGTTGTCATAAAACCGTTCCGGCTTAGCCATTGCCTTATCTCTCAAGACTTTTATCGATCTCTATTAAGTTTATCTATAGGCTGCTACAAGCAGCTATAGGAGACTGTAAGACATAAGGCTGTGTCAAATTCCTGCACTTGTTCCAGGTGAGATACCTGCCATACTTGCCGGTACGCGTGAAGTCACTGCACTGCGAAGATATCCGATGGCCATCAATGATATGTTCGTATAAGCTAGTACATAATTCCTCGTTCGGCTTCGGCTTACAGGTAGCAGGATTTGGTCTGCCAGCTTATACAGACATGGCTATATATATATATATATATTTAAAAAAAACTCCGGCTACCCGCGTTTGGAAAGCAGCATATGGCTGTTCTGAAGCATGACTTACATAACCTGATTTCTGCCTAGTATGTGTGACTGGCTAACCGAAATCCTACATATAAATCAGAGTGCTCGCTCTTATTACAGGTTCATTATCACTATTCCTTTAAAACCTCGTTCATCCCTATGCATACCCGGAGCCAGCCGGAGGTCTAACTAAACAGCGCGAACATGGGGAGAAATGATGATCTTTTAGCGGGCGGCCAGTCATGACCGTAAGAGCCATCGTTGCATAAATTCTTTTTGCAGATATCTATTTTCGTCTTGCGCTCAGCTGGGGACAGACACCGAGCTAGGCTCCGGCTTCAAGCGGCGTAACTCAAGGTCCCGTTAAGCATCGTGCATCCTCTCTGTTTATCTCCCGAGTTTCCTTCGCATGTCTCGCTTCGGATCGAGCCTCAATGGTAGGTATACTGCAAAGAGCGATGATTGGATGAAAACGCGGCAATTTAGTCGAGCACAGCGGTTCTTTTACCGCGTTGATATCTAGGCATGTTGCGGTCCGTCTGGACTTTTCCATCCAATAGGCTGGCGTTATTAGTTCCCTCAAGTCGCAGATCCATTCGGGATATGGCAAATTGACTGGGCCGTGTGACTCGGTTTCGAGTTGAACTGGGGTAATACGGTATTAAGTCGGGATTTCAAGGACATCTAACCTTTTACCCTTAAGCCTACCCGGTCCCATGCAGGTACGTCGAGGAATGAAGTACTTCAACCCTTCAGGCATCGAGAATGGATTCCACGCATGGAAACTCTTAAACGAGAGAATCGCCATCGTCTCCCTCATCCGCCCACAACTAAATAACCAGGGCGTTTGACCACACCACCCCATCAGACGCTATAGGATATACCCAGACTCCGCCTATTCGCACCCAGCACTAGTTTCCTTACTAACAATGACCAACTTCACTTGACGAATATATTGCCATCAACTTACGGCCAAAGTAGAGCATATACTTAAGAGATGGCCCTTCGTTGTATCCTGACCCCACCGCATATTTAATCGATTAAATCCTAAATGCTCTCTGCGCCGTACGTTATGCGTTGCAAGCTGGCACTACCGTTAGCAACAGCTGTTAAAGTAGTAACTAGGCAACTCGAATACCTAGTGAGGTACCTCCCCAGATTTCTTTTAATCGGTACTTGATGTAAATAGCTTTGCAGGTAAATAGACTTATATATAGTCCGTGTACGTCCAAACGCGGTTAATGCCTGGTGTTGTTAGCGATTCTGGGTGGTGGTGGTCAAACGCTTTGCGAAATAACAATAAATGAAGGCTTGCACGCAAAGACGCTTCTTCACACTATTTCAGCTGTCCCTTAGCTAGGCTCATATAACTCACAAGGGGTATTTTTTGTTAGTTACCTCCACCGCCCCACAAGATTCCCTGAACAGCTAATAAGTATACTCCCATATAATTTGTATGCAAAAATACCTCCATTAATTCCTCTGCTGTTTCCCACTACTCTCAAAGTACTGCTTCATTTTATCCCACTGAGTCAAAGTGTTATGACCTAACGGTCTTGGCTTCTTTTCAGACGGTTGGAACCACGAAAAGGTCAGTTCCGACCCAAGCCAAGACGTCACGTAACTGGCTCAAAGGTCTTAAGGCGCCAAGCACCTTGAGCCCCTTAAGCCAGCAGGAGAGTTCAAAGGGCTTAACGGGTTTAAGGGTTTGAACCGTTTAAGCACCTTGAGCTAAGATAAGGATATATACGCTTATTATTTCCATAATTTGGATAATTTTAGCTTGCAATATAATATCGTTATTTAAGGTATTTTCGGCATTATAAAACGTAATACGTTATTATATTTATTATTTAAATTCTTATAATATTCCTGTTAATATAAACCTATATAACTAAGATTTAATAATTAATTAAACCGCTTAGCCGTTATACGTTATAAACTTTTATTTAATAATACCGTCAAACTTTGAACAATATTTAATACTGTTAAAATATCGACCAACATTTAAGAAACCCTTATTTAGCAATTTTAGATTCGAATTCGGAAGTTAAAAAGAGAAATTTGATAACTTAAGGCTACGTTATTTACTTAAATCTCTTTCGCCCGCATAAAGCCGAAAAACCCAGAACCTTACGATAAAAAAGGTAACTTTTAAACCTTTTTAATTTAGGCACGAATTTATTTTCACTTTTTAAACCTTAAAAATTTAACGGATATAATTTTAGCAATAAAAGTATACTTAACGGAAAATACGGTTAATTAATTTAAACTTATTATAAGAAATTTCCTGAAAATAAAAAAGCCGGATAAAAAAATTTATTAATAAGATTTTTTACTTTATACTAATTTCGAAAATAAAATGCGTAATAATTTCGGCAATCCGGATAAAAAACGATTTAGGGCCCAGTAATTTTTATAATTTAAATAAAAAAAACCTATATCCAAGTATGCCGTAATTTTTAAAAGTTTTGCAGCTAAAACGGAATAAGGAAATAATAAAGCCGACGCCCTTATCGACATATTTTACAAAAGGCTGAAAAATAATATAAAAAATAAGATTATTCGGATTAAGTAACCAGTTACCCTAAACCGGTATATTACAGAAGTAATTAAAATTAACAATCAATAATATAAAAAACGACAAAAGAGAAAAGGATAATATGCCTGACGTTCGAAATACTATAAGTTCAACTAAGAGAAAAAACGAAACGCACTTTTTATTTCTTATAGAACGGCGCCAGAACCTATAGAACTCGGCGTTACCTACCGACAAAACTGGAGCTAGATTAAATGCTTTAACTGTGGCAAAATAAGATATAAAGCTTATAAATGCAAAAAGCCCAAAAAGCTAGGATAAGATAATTGGACCTTTATACCGGAAAAACAATTTAAAAATAATTAAAAAAAATAATAACAAAATTATTAATATAATTTATGCTAAATATACATTAGGCTTACGATAAATGGTTTAATAAGGATTATTACGATAAAAGATTTAATAAAAAATATAAGAAGCCAAAAAACTGGCTTAATAAATATCGCGAATATAACAAAAAACATTATAAAAATAATTACGCAAATACTAGAATTAGATAGAAAAAGTTTATCCCGGAACCCTTAATCGACATAGTAAAATATACGTTATATACTGTCGACGACGAAAATATTCCGATTACGAAAAATAAAAACATCATATTTACGAACGAATTACCTATATATATTACAAAGAATTGAATTTCCCAAATCGTACCGGAAATAACAAAAATAATAAATAATAATATCGATATCCTCAAATTATAACCTTAAAAAATATCCAGTAATTAGCCGAAATAAAAAGCTGGCCCGAAAAAAAACAATACCTATAAAAAATCGTTTTTATTATTATAAATAATATAATTACTAAATGGAAAAAAAGTTAATTTAGCATATAATAAAAAACATTATTAAAAAGTTATTACGGATCTTTATTTTTAATTAGTATTTACCGCGGATTTTTAGAAAAAAAAGCAATTAAAGAAAAAATACGTTAATTTACAAAAAACTTCTGGAACGATAACCAGGACGACATATAATAAGATATAGTTACAAACATAAAAAAATAAGTTATTCGATAAGAAAAAATATTGCAAAAAAATTAAAAATAATTAATACGATTCGAAAAAATAATACGCCAGTAATAATAACAAATATAGCGACTTAACGCGTTAAACGAAAAAACATAAATAAAATTCGATAAATTCAAATAGGAATTAAAAGAAAAAAGTTACTTATAAAAAACGGCAAAATAATAAAACTTAAAAAAATTAAAAAAAACTCCTAAAAAGGTTTTAAATGCGATAATAAAAATGTTAATAATTTTATTATTTTGGATATACGAATTAAAACGTGTTGATATACCGCAATAATGAACTACAAAGCTTTAAGCGGAAATTATATTATATCAAATATGGTTAATAAGTTAAAACTGCTATAGAAATATAAGTTAAAACCTTATATAACAACAAATACCAAAAGTTAGAAATTCGCTTACGATAACGGAAAAATTATATACGAAATTAATTACCTCGAGATTTTTATTAAAAGATAACATTAAATAGTTAATTTCGATATCGTTTTATTCGGAAATTACGATATAATCTTAAGATTACCATAGATACGCCAGTACGAAATTTTAATTAACGGAAAAACGGGCTAAATAAAATTTGTTTTATTCTTTATTAAGAAACGAAAAAAAATTAAAATGTTAATATTTAATCGATAATAACGACGAATGCAGGCATAAAGATACGATAAAAACCTTATTACTTAAAAAAAAAATAAAACATAAAAAAACGGCTATTAAAAACGAATATAACGTATCGTTATTATTATTAAAGCGAAATTAAGGTAATTAAATAACGATTTGAAATAACAAAAATAATAACCCAAAAAGCTAAACGATTTGATTAATATATTATCATAATAATATTATAAATATAAGCAGTTTTTTTAAAAAGGAACTTAATATGAAATTATCGAAATATAATAAATAAGATTATAAGATAATCTTTAAAGAAAATTTTTTAACGAAGTTTTACATTATTTATAACTTTAATAAAAACGAATTACGTACTTTAAAAAAATACCTGGGAAATCGGCTATAAAAAAGATAGATTTAATTGTCGAAATTATTAATAAGTTACTTAATATTCTTTATATTTAAAAAACGAAAAATTACAACTTATAGTTAATTATCGATAATTAAACGATATTATTATTAAAAATTAAATATTATTATCCTTAATTATAAAAATAAAAGACCGATTTTACGGAATTAAATAATTTATAATATTCGATCTTAAGGATAGATATAATCTTATTAGAATTAAAAAAAATACGAATAAAAAATAATTTTTAAAACAAAATACGGATTATTTAAATATTTAGTTATATTAATAGGACTTACAAACGTATTAGTAATTTTTTAGCAAATAGTTAATTACGTATTACGAAAATATTTTAATATTTTCGTTATTTGTTATTTCGACGATATTTTTATTTTTTCGGAAACAAAAAAAGCATATGTAGAATACTTTTATAAAGTTTTTTAAGTTTTACAAAATATAAGGTTATTTGTTAATACAAAACAAAGTTAATTCCATATATAAAAAATGGAATATTTGAATTATATTATTATTTTAAAATATATCAAAATAAACCTTAAAAAATCGTTGTAGTTATAAAATAACAAACGCTAATAACAGTTAAGGAAATATAAGTATTTTTTGAATTCGTTAATTATTACAAAAAATTTATTCGAAATTTTAATAGAATAACTATATTTTTAACGAATTTTACGAAAAAAAAGGAATTTAAATAAACGCCAAATACGAAAAAATATTTCAGAATATTAAAAATGCAATTATTAATAAGCCAGTATTAATTATATACGATTTAAACCGCCTTGTTAAATTAAAAACCGATATTTCGGATTATACGTTAAACGTAATAATCGGATAACGAAATAATTAAGGCAAATTATACTTCATTATATTTTTTTCGTATAAATTAAAGAGAACCGAATTTAATTACGATATTTCAAATTAAAAATTTATGGCCATTATTATAACATTTCGAAAGTTTAGATATTTCTTAAAAGCAAGCTTATATTAAATTAAGGCTTATACAGATTATTAAAATTTTACTTAATTTATTATAACCCGGAAATTTATAAAACAATAATTAAAATATGCGGAAAAATTAGCGAATTTCGATTTCGTTATTATTTATAAAAAAAGTTTAAAAAATAATAAAATAAACGTTTTAAGCAAGCGACTAAATCTCGAAAAGAAATTAGTTAAAGTTAACTATATAATTTTTAATATTATTATAGAAAAATCTTTACGCTTATAATAAATTACGACAATTCGAGCAGTACTTTTCGATACATATTAAAAAATTTAATAATATAACGATAATTTCCTAAAAAACAAAAAAACAAATAAAATACAAATTCTAAAAAAATACGAAAAGGATTTAATACGAAAAATATACGAACATTAGTTATATAGATATTTAGGGATCTATAAAACCTTAAAACAACTTTAACGTATATATTTCTTTTTTAAAATAAAATTAACGATATAAAAAATTATACGGTAATGGGATATTTACGTTAAAGTAAAAACTCGACGACATAAATTATACGGAAAATTATAACTATTATTAATTGCGGAATAACTATAATATTTAATTATATTCGATTTTATTACCAAATTTTTTATGTTAAAAAATCCTGTTACGGAAATACATTACGACAGTATTTTCGTAATCGTCGACCGATTTACGAAATTTTTCTATTTCTTCTTATATTATAAGAATATAAACGCCGAATAATTAATATATATTTTCCTTAAATATATTTTTAATATATACGGATTACTAATAGAAATTATATTAAATACAGAATTAATATTCGTATTAAAATTTTAATAAGGCCTTATAATATAAATCAGCTTAAATTATAAATTATTTAACGTATTTAAACTTTAAATAAATAAATAAATATAATAAATATAATAAATTTTAAAAACCTATTTACGATATTATATTAATTACGAATAAAATAACTGGGTTAAAAAATTATTAATTATATAATTAGCTTGTAATACCAGCTATTACGAAAATATCAAAATAATATTTACGAACGTAAATTTTAATTTTATTTCAAAAGTTTATAAAAAAAATACGCGACGATAATCCAATTAATATTAAAACAATTTTTACGTCAAAATAATTGCGATGATTACATTAAAAAATAAAAATAAAACTGAAATTCGTACGGAATCAAATAAATAAGTATTATAATTATGTAACGGCTAGGCGGTTTAACCAACTATTAAACCTTAAGTCGACAGGTTTATATTAGCAAAAGTATCGTAAGAATTTAAGCAATAAATACAGTAATCTTATTACGTTTCGTAATACCAAAAATATCTTAAATAACGATATTATATTACAAATTAAAGTTATTTAAATTATAGAAATAATAAGCATATATATTTTTTTCTTTTTGGCTTAATTACTTATAATCACGCCGTTAATAGTGACCACGATTACTTGGGATCACTTTTAATTACTAATGATTACTGGCTTAGCAATAATCACCGTTACGTAACTCGGAAAATGGTCCGTATGCTCCTTACCTAACCGTTTCTTAAAATCGGAACTTGTTAAATCGTAACACGATTTCCCCCTTTCCCAAATTTTACCTTTAAAATTTCTTTTTTTTTCTTTTTTTTTTCGTTTAGTAAATATCTCTTTTTTTTACTTTTAATCATATTGTTTCGCATTTCCAAAATTCGTCGCGTTTTTCGTTCTTTTACCGTTCGTCGTACTGATCTTATAAAAACCTTCGACGAATTTGATTACGAAATTATGTTTTGCTTTTAATATTTTTCGAAAAACATAAGGTGTAAAATAATAGAAACCGTTTTAAAATATAAAGAATATATTAATCGAAATCAATTTTATAATAGTACCGGCGTACTCATTTTTTTCTTACAAAATATTCGTTATAAATATTAACGCTTGGAACGCAAAAAAACGTTTGTCGAAAAACGATTACTAAAATTTTAACGGCTTTACTTTAAGGCTTAACGCAAGTATTTAAAAAAATAAATAAAGTTTTTTTTATTTTATTCGTTTGCGTAAACAAAAGGCGCTGACTCGTTCGAAAAGCATTACTATAGTATAACATATATTTTAATCGTTAAACGAACGAAAGGAATAAGAACGTCGGAAATAAGAACAATTAAAGGCTGCCGTTACGGCTATTACGTTAACGTATATCGCGGCCGATTAGCCCGATATCCCGGCTACCGACTGGTCGGCTGTTAATTGGAATGCGCTCGTCGTTACTAATAAAAGTTCTTTAACAGACACTAGGCGCCAATAAGATTTTTAGCAGATTTCCAGGTATTTTCGGAGTTTGAGTGCTTTTTCCACTTGATTAAATACTGAGTAAATCCGTTTTGTTTTCGTATATTAAGGATTTTCTCCATTTCGTATGCTTATTTGTCCTTTATTTCCATATCGTTTTATACCGTATATATTTTAATTATATTTGTTATTAACTCGAATAAGGAAATATAAAAAATTGAATAAAATTTACCTTTTAATAAAAATTCCAATTAGTAATTATTTTCTGAGATTTTCTTGGCGATTTTATATAAACCGATATATTTAAAATCGAGGTTTTCATTAGATTGTTTTATTTAAATATTTTTTATAATAAGAAAAACTATATTTGTTTTTCGAAAATTAGTTTTTTTAATCTTTTTTAGTTATAACACTTATTTATTTAATTTTGTACGAATTCCAATTTTGGTTTTATTTCTTAATATAACTATCGTAATTATTCCGACGTAAAAATATTTTAATATTAATTAAACCGTTATTAGATTTTTTTTATAAATTTTTAAAATAAAACCAAAATTTACGTTCGTAAGTATTATTTTCAAACTTAATTTATTCGTTTTATTTATTTATTTATTTAAAGTTTAAATATATTAAATAATTTATAATTTAAGTTAATTTATGTTATAAAGCTTTTTTAAAATTTAAATACAAATATTAATCCTTTATTTAATATAATTTCCATTAATAATCTGTATATATTAAAAATGTATTTAAAAAATATATATTAATTGTTCGCCGTTTATATTTTCGTAATATAATAGAAAATATAAAAATTTCGTAAATCGGTCGATAATTACGAAAATGCTGTCGTAATATATTTTCGTAACTGGATTTTTTAATATAGAAAGCTTAATAATAAAGTTAAATGTAACTAAATATTATAATTGCTTTATAATTGATAATAGTTATAATTTTCCATATAATTTATATCGTCGAATTTTTGCTTTGATATAAATATCGTATTGCCGTAAGATTTTTTATATTATTAATTTTATTTTAAAAAAATATATACCTTAAAGTCGTTTTAAGATTTTATAAATTCTTATATATCTATATAACTAATTTTCGTATATTTTTCGTATTAGATTTTTCTAATATTTTTTTAAAAGTTATATTTTATCCGTTTTTTGGTTTTTTGAAAAACCGTTATTATATTACTAGATTTTCTAATTTATATCGCAAAGTACTGCCCGAATTATCGCAATTTTTCGTAAGCGTAAGTATTTTTCTATAATAGTATTAAAAATTATATAATTAATTTTGACCAATTTTTTTTACAGTTTGGTTGCCTGCTTAAGGCATTTATTTTGCCGTTTTCTGAGCTTTTTTTTGTAAATAATAATAAAGTCGAAATTCGTCAATTTTTTTACGTATTTTAATTATCGTTTTATAAGTTCCCTGATTGTAATAAATCGGATAAGATTTTGATAATCCGTATAAATTTTAACCTAATATAATTTTTTTTAAAAAAAGTACTTAAACTTTCGAAATACTATAATAATAGCCATAAATTCCTTATTTGAAATACCGTAATTGAATTCGGCTTTTTTTAATTTATACGAAAAAAATATAATAAGGTGTAATTTGCTTTAATTATTTTATTATCCGATTATTGCGTTTAATACGTAATCCGAAATATCGGTTTTTAGTTTAACGGGGCGGTTTGGATCGTATATAATTAATATTAACTTGTTAATAATCGTATTCTTAATATTTTAAAATACATTTTTTGTTTTTGGCGTTTATTTAAATTCTTTTTTTTGTAAGGTTCCGTAAAAATATAATTATTTTGCTGAAATTTCGAATAAATTTTCTGTAATAATTAACGAATCCAAAAAATGCCTGTACTTTTTTAATTATCGTTAGCGTTTGTTATTTTATAACTGTAGCAATTTTCTTGGGGTTTATTTTAACATGTTCTAAAATAATAATATATCTTAGATATTTTATTTCTTGTTTAGAAAATTAACTTTTTTTATATTAATAAGTAATTTTATATCCTATAAAATTTAAAGAACTTTATAAAGGTATTTTATATATGTTTTTTCTATTTTTAAGAAAATAAAAATATTATCAAGATAGCAAACGACGAAAATATCGAAGTATTTTCGTATTACGTAATTAATTATTTGCTGAAAAGTTGTTAGTACGTTCGTAAGTTCTATTAATATAACCAGATATTTAAATAATCCGTATTTCGTCCTAAAAGTTATTTTTTATTCGTATTTTTTCTTAATTTTAATAAGGTTATATTTATCTTTAAGGTTAAATATTATAAATTATTTAATTTCGTAAAATCGGTTTTTTATTTCCGTAACTAAGGGTAGTAATATTTAATTTTTAATAATAATATCGTTTAATTATCGATTATTAATTATAAGTCGTAATTTTCTATTTTTTAAGTACGAAAAATATAAGATATTCTGCTAATAACTTCGAAAATTAAATTTATTCTTTTTATAGCCGATTTTTCAAGTATTTTTTTAAAAATACGTAATTCGTTTCCGCTAAGGTTATAAATAAGGTAAAACTTTATCGAAAATTCTTTTTTAAAGATTATCTTATAATCTTATTCGCTATGTTTTAATAATTTTATATCGAACTTCTTTTTAAAAAGCTGCTTATATTTATAATATTATAATAACATATTAATTAAAATTTTTTAACTTTTTAAGTTAATGTTTTTGTTATTTTAAATCGTTATTTAATTACTTTAATTTTGCTTTGATAATAATAATAATACGTCGTATTTTTCTTTAATACCCGTTTTTTTTATGTTTTATTTCTTTAAGTAGCAAGGTTTTTATCGTATTTTTATGCCTGTACTTATCGTTATTATTAATCGAATATTAAAATCTCAATTTCCTTTTTTTCTTATTTACTAATAACATATAAAGCGAACCTTATTTAACCAATTTTTTTATTAATTAAGATTTCGTACTGGCGTATCTAAAATAATCCTAAGATTATATTGTAATTCCCGAATAAAACGATGTCGAAATTCACTGTTTAATATCGTTCTTAAATAAAAATCTCGAAGTGATTAATTTTGCGTATAATTCTTCCGTTATTGTAAACGAATTCCTAATTTTCGGTATTCGTTGCTATATAAAGTTCCAACTTATATCTCTATAGTAATCTAAGCTTATTAACTATATTTGATATAATGTAATTTCTGTTCAGAGCTCCGCAATTTACTATTACGGTATACCAATACGTTTTAACTCGTATTTCTAAAGTAATAAGGTCGTTAACGTCTTTTATCGTCGCATTTAAAGCCTTTTTCGGAAATTTCTTTTACCTTTTTTAGATTTCGTTATTTTGTAGTTTTTTTACAGGTAATCTTTTTTTTTAACTTTTGTTCGAATTTATCGAATTTTACTTATGTTTTTTTCGTTTAACGCGTTAAGCTGTTATATTTATCGTTATTATTATCGTATTATTTTTTTTTAAATCGTATTAATTATTTTTAAATTTTTTATAATTTTTTTCCTTATTAAATAAATTGTTCTTTTATATTTACGACTACATCCTATTATGCGTTATCCTAACTATCGTTCTAAAGTCCGCCTATAAACTAACGCATTTTTTCTTTAATAACTTTTTTTCTAAAAATCCGCCGTAAATACTAATAAAAAATAAAAATCCGTAATAATTTTTTAATAATATTTTTAATCGTACGCTAGATTAACTTTTTTTCCGTTTAATAATTATATTATTTATAATAATAAAAAGGGTTTTTCTATAAACATTATTTTCTTTTAGGCTAACTTTTTATTTCGGCCAATTATTGGACAGTTTTTAAGGCTATAATTCGAAAATATTAATACCATTATTTATCGTTCTTATTATTTCCGATACGATTTGAAAAATCGAATTCCCTATAATATATACGGGTAATTCGTTTGTAAATGTACTATTTTTATTTTTCGTAATCGGGGCATTTTCTTCGTTAACAATATATAGCGTACATTTTGCTATATTAATCGGAGATTTTAAAATAAACATTTTTATCCAGTTTTAATATTTACGTAATTATCCTTATAATACCTTTTACTATACTTACGATATTTATTAAGTTATCTTTCTAGTTTTTCGTATTTTTCGTCGAATTTTTTATCATAATAATTCTTATTAAACCTTGTACCTTAAATCTAATATATATTTGGCTTGAATTATATTAATAACTTTACTATCATTTTCTTAATTATTCCTGGATTATTTCTCCGGTATAAGGGTTCAGTTATTTTATTATAGCTTTTTGGGTTTTTTATCTTTATAAGCCTTATATTCCATTTTACCACCATTAAAGCATTTAATTTGGCTTTAATTTTGTTTATAAGTAACGCCAAATTCTATAAATCCTGGCGCCGTTTTATAAGAAGTAAAGGGTGCGTTTTATTTTTTTCTTTTAATTACATTTATTATATTCTAAAGATATAATATATTATCTTTTTTTTATCGTTTTTTGAATTATTAAATATTAATCTCAATTATTTTTGCAATATACCGGTTTAAAGTAATTAATTATTTAATCCGAATAATCTTATTTTTTTCATTATTTTAACCCTTTATAAAATATATTAATAAGAACGTCGGTTTTAATATTTTCTTATCCCGCCTTAATTGCAAAACTTTTAAAAATTACGGCGTACTTAAACGTAAATCCTTTTTATCGAAATTATAAAAGTTGCTATACTGCAAATTATTTTTTATCTAAATTGTCGAAATTATCGCATATTTTATTTTCGAAATTAGTATAAAGTAAACAAATCTTATTAATAAAGTTTTTTTATCCGGTTTTCTTATTTTCAAAACATTTTTAGAATAAACTTAAACCAATTAATTATATTTCTTATTAAGTATATTTCCATTATTAAAACTATATCCGCTAGGTTATTAAGGTTTAAAAAGCGAAAATAAATTCGTACTTAAATTAAAAAGATTTATGGATTATCTTTTTTATCGTAAAGTTCCGGTTTTTTTAGGCTTTATGCGGACGAAAAAAATCTGGGCAAATAACGTAGCCTTAAGTTGTCGAACTTTTTTTTCCAGCTTCCGAATTCGAGCTTAAAACTGTTAAATAAAGGTTTTTTAAGCGTTAGTTAATATTTTAACAATATTAAATATTGCTCAGAGTTTAATAGTATTACTGAATAAAAACTTATAACGTATAACGGCTAAACGGTTTAAATAATTATTAAACTTTAAATTAACGGATTTATATTAATAGAAATATTATAGAAATTTAAATAATAAATATAATAATTTTGTTATATTTTATAATATCAAAAATATTTTAAATAATGATATTATATTATAAATTAAAGTTATTTAAATTATGGAAATAATGAATATATATATTTTTTTCCTTTTTGGCTTGATTATTCGTAATTACGCCGTTGGTGGTGATCACGATTACTTGGGATTACCTTTAATCACTAATAATCATTGGCTTGGCAGTGATCACCGTTACGTGACCCGGGAGGTGGCCCGTGTGCTCTCTGCCTGACCGTTTCTTGAAACCGGAGCTTGTCGGGTCGTAACAAATTAGAAAATGTTAAAGGAATTAATTTTCGAAAAAAGGAAAATAATTTTCTTCGCCACAAAAATATTTAAATAAAACGACCTAGCAAAAAACTCGATTTCAAATATATTAGCCTATATAAAATCACTAAGAAAATCTTAGAAAATAATTACTAATTAAAACTCTTACCGAAAATCAAACTTTATTTAATTTTTTATATTTTCTTACTTAAGTTAATAACGGATAGAATCAAGGTATATATGGCACAAAATAATATGGAAATAAAAAACGAATAAATATATAAAATAGAAAAAAATTCGATATACAGAAACAAAACGGACTTACCTAGTACCTAATTAAATGAAAAAAATATCCAAATTTTAAAAACACCTGGAAACCCGCCAAAAATCTTATTAGCACCCAGCGCCTATTAAAAAACTTTCACTAATAACAACGGGCGCATCTCAACCAAAGGTCGACCAGTTAGTAGCCGAGATATCGGGCTAGTCGGCTGCGGCTTACGCTAACGTAACAACTATAACGGCAGTTTCCAACTATTTTTATTTCTTTTCGAAATATTCAAATTTCTCTATTACCTCCGTACCTTAAATACCGCGATAAAGTATTTCCATACTACGGCAACAAAACAACCGCCTTTATTTTTACAAATAATTCAGCTTATTAGCGGCGGCGCGTAACGTTTTACGAACTTGTTTTTTTTTACGCTTTAAACGGTTTTTCTCGTTAAGAAATTTTTGGTGCTCGGCTTTCGAAAAACTAAAAACGTTATAAGAATCCTTATAATAAATACATCGCGTACATTTTAAAAACTTTCGAACAACTTTATATTTCGCACCTTTTTTTTTCGTAACGGAAATAAAAAAATATTTTGAAACCAAAACGTTTCATATATTTTGAAAAAATTAAAACGTTAATACGTTTACGGAAATAAGATTTTTCGATTCGACTTAACATAATAAATATGTAAAAAAAAAAGGTTATCTACCGAAATTAATAAACAAATAATTTAATCTTTAAGAACAAAAATTCTGAAAAAAGGAAAATCGTATTATAACCTAACGGTCTTGGCTTTTTTTCAGACGGTCGGAATTACAAAAAAGTCAGTTCCGACCCAAGCTAAAACGTTACGTAACTAGCTCAAAAGTTTTAAGGCACCAAACATCTTAAACTCTTTAAGCTAGCAGAAAAGCTTAAAAAGCTTAACGGGCTTAAAGGTTTAAGCTATTTAAGTATCTTAAGTTAAAACAAAGATATATATGCTTATTATTTCTATAATTTAGATAATTTCAACTTGCAATATAATATCGTTACCCAAAGTACCTTTAGCATTACGAGACGTAATACGTTATTGTATTTATTACTCAGATTCCCACGATATTTCTGCTAATATAAACCCGTACAACTAAAATTTAATAATTGGTTAAACCGCCTAGCCGTTATACAAAGCTAATGAAATAAAAAAATCTTCAAAAACGGCGTACCAAACCTCGAATATTGTTATATACAATTATTCTTCTATTAATTGCTACAAATTATACTTTTCTTTAAAATAAGATTTCATCCAAACTTATATGTTCTCCATAAGGTTCAAATTAAGGCTATTAAGAAAATTTTTAAAGATATATTTTTAAAAACCCTGTATTTTTCGAAAATAGGTTTTGTTTAATAAACCAAGTTGTCGTTATACTAAAATATAAACGTAATAAGAAAACGATTTATAAATTCCTTAATAATAGAAAATATTATCGTACTATATTTCTTTACAATAATACTATCAGTTAATAAGAAGTGCTTTAACACTCCATATACGGAAGATTTCCTTTAATCGGAACATATATGTTCTAGGACTAAATTACCTTAAAGTACAGTGCGCGTTTTAAAACACTTGCAACTAATTATTAATTAATACACAACTAATATTTCTTATATTTAACAAATACATTTCTGGCCCTTAGGCCATATATAATAAGGCCTTTTATATCTTCCTCGAAAATATCTCTAAAATATCTATTTATAAAAATTCTATATGCGAAAATATTTGAAAAAATCCGGGTTTTCGACGTTATAAACTGTTAGCCATTAACGGTAACAGAGCTAAGTAATTACGTAATATTCGTTAAACTATATTAGACCTGGTTTTAATAAATCCTTTTATATAAGTTAGATTTAAAGCTATTTTTTATACAATTCGGCCTTATATACCTTATTATTAACGTTTAAAAGAAGCTTTTTATAACTTTTAATCTTACGATAAAAGCTTAGCCTTAAAAAAGTACGATAAATAATATTTTTCTCGTATTATTTAAAGCTAAAAACAAAGTACCGAAAATTACTTTAAAGTATCCGACGATAAGGCCAATATTTAAGAAAATGTAAAAGCTTTTAAGTTATTATTAATAATAAAAACTTTTATTTTTTTTCGGATTTTTACGAATCGATATTAAGAATATATTTAACGCATGTTAGATTTATTAAAAGAATTTTTTTATTATTTCGGCAAAATTTAAATATGTTAGGTTTAAATTTTTTTTTTAATATTTAAATTTTATATTTTTCGTTTTTCGTAAAATCTTTTAAAAAGTTAAATTTTTATAAAACTTTCGAGTTATGCTTAATATTAAAATCGCGACTTTTTAAATAGCTTTCAAAAAAAACGATAAAAAGTTCGGAACCGTTATTAATATTATTAAAGGCGTTCGACAACTTTAATTAACGGTAACGTTTTTCGAAAACGTTATTTCTTAATATATCGAAACTGGGCTTTTAGGTTCATATTGGAAATTACGGAAAGGTTTTGATTCGAAGCAAATACAATTGTTAATAGGTTAATAAAACGCTATATACGGGTTATGGCAATGACGACTTACAGATATATAGAAATAGGTAAATTTCCATACAAATTCTATGGGAGTTTACATACTAGCCTGTAAGGGAAACCAAGTGGGGCGGTGGAGGTAACTAACAAAAAATACCCCTGTGAGTTGCATATGTAATAAGCACCAGGGATCTGAAGACATGCTCCGCGCGGCAAGATACCTGCCGGTCCGTGATCTGCCCAAGGGGCCGCAGATCAAAGCGACTATATGTCTCCCAATTATATGACCCCTGACAGCAGCACGGTCTTGAATGCATTGATACAGGCCTGTATTTGCGGGATCATCTGCTTCAACAAGGGTCGTTTGAGGTCCATCCACAAGCGCTGTCCCCACAATGAGCGAAAACGAACTACTATGGGGGTGGCGTGTGCTGTTTTTTTAATTTGACGTGGTCCATTCCGCCCAGCCGGACGGAGCCGACTCTCAGGGCAGCTCAGGGGCAAAAAGCGCTACCTGGGTCGTTTGGTGATGAACGTGGGCCCCTCGTTGATAGATTTCAACGGATGGACGCGACCTTGTCCAACTTCTCGAGTCGAGCAATCATCGAGTCTCAGAGACGTCGTCCGTTCTTACCTGGCTAGAATGATAGGCTTAATATGGTGAAACGGGTAGCACTCTGCCGTTACCATCCATTCCTTTACAGATTAATTCTCTTAAACAGCCGTTATCCTTAGGAACGAACCACTTGCTCGGCATATTCTCCACAAAACTTTCGATTAGTAGGCTGACCCAACTTCTCGAGGACGCGACGATAGCCAGTCAAACAGTCGGCTGCCAGACGACATGCCAACGGTTGTTCCCCTGGAATAATACCTTTCCTACCGGCTCTAAGCTGGCACATTCGTTCCGTTTACTTTTCCCTTACCTATGCCCAGATTTTCGATAGTCAGCAGAATAGAATTCCATCGCGACCAAACAGCCGGCGGACGATCCTACAGGCCCCCGACTGCCACGATTGAGGAATCCGGAAGCCGGAGACGTATACGGACCAAGGGAGCGCGCAATAATCGATACAGTAATTCTCTGTGGAGAGTATGCCTATGTGGGATCGATTTCTAGGGGGACAGAAGAATGGCGGGGCTCCGACACCGTCAAGGGCAAAGTTGGAAGCCTGGCAAAATGCGCATTCGTCGTCGGCATCGGGAAGACGCAAGAGCGCGGCGATGGAAAGCGGCATCCGCGGAGGCAACGGCCAGTATCAATATGCCGTGGTAGGCGGCCCCTCCCCGAAAGAGCCCCCAAAGGAATCTCCAAGGTGAGTTGCTATTGGCAGTCTTTTTGTCGCATACTTCCCTGCAAAGCCCCGTCTCCTTTCTGCGCCGTCTCGCGGTCCCAGCATCGGGGGCGTTGAATTGCTTCTGCCTGCAGTCACTGGACAATCGGCCAATTAATCTGAGCAATCACACGCTCGGGTGACTTTTTACGGACGACGGCCGAATTCTTGAACGCGCTTGAAGGAAAGCGCACATATCGCATGGCATTGCGACGCAGCGATGGCTGGCTGTGTCAATTATTAGACCATACGAGTCGAGATGGCTTGCTACTGGCATATATTACATACATATACGCAAGTGGGATGTTACCTGTCAGCATGACTACCGACCTACCTAGTACCATGTGTGCAGTTTCGGCCAGGCCAGGACCCGAGGAGTGCTACCTACCTTAGTAGTCATACAGAGCAAACCCACCAACGCCGGCATCCCGCAGGGGCCAAGCATCAACTAAAGACGATGCCGCCAGCTGGAGCTCTAGCGAGCTGTATGGACGCGACAATCGCCTCATCCTCAACCTACAAAGCCATCCCTGACCTACATAAAGCCCTCAACTGGAATTTTGGGCCGCTTTCACTGCATTATGTTCATGACTGAAAGTTCTATTCGCATATTATATTTCTCTACAGACCTCTTTCGTCATTCACACGAGGTTGAGATGAGATGCTGACCCCGCGCCTCCCCAGCAACACACTCGCCCCTCCTGTGCAGACGCCGCCAGAGTCAAGAAATGCCCACCACAATTCAGAATACGGCCGTCCTACATCCTCGATCTATTCGGAGCCTTCGCCAGTCGCTGCTACCTATGCCGCCCAGCAGTTGAGAAGCGATATTCTCAGGAACGACCCCAATGAGGTCTCCCCGCCGAGTTCCTCAGATGTCTCGAATCCAAGGGAAGGGTAAGTCGGTTCGTTTCAACTTCGTTGTTAGCTCAGGAGGGGGGACGGGTACTAGGGACGACTCAGGACTCAGGACTCAACGCCATAGGCGATAAGCCAATGACAAAGGAGCCATGACTTGGACGACTCTGTAGTACGGCCTCCTTCTGACGCATGACTACGTTGTGTCTGCTTTGTTGCCAAGGATAGCCATTGGTTGAATATGGCGATGGTTGTTCAAAGAAGAAAGACATCCGGGGCGATATCTACAAGCACACGAGAGGGGTGACTGGGAGATTGTACTGCGCCTGAGCATCCTATAACTAACAGTGCGCTGCGATTTCAGGATAGGTTCTGTTTCTCCAATTGACGACATGCCGGACATGTCTCAACTCGGCACGAGCACGGGTCGTCCAGACCCTCCGAAACCAGAGCCTCGCAGCAATATCCCCACTCTGCGCCGCGAGCGACGGAAGAATTCGGATGCCGCAGCTCATGCCCTCCGTCAGCAAACGTCCAGCAACAGCCTTAAGAAGCCGCGGCCATACGGTAACGATGTCCGATGGGATCCAAATACCGGCGAACCGACGACGAGCGAGAAAGGCCGGCGATCGCAGATAGATCCGCGAGAGTTCACCCAGGTACTTGGGACCCGGAATACTACGCGAAATGCTCTGGTTTCTCCGCGCCATGTGAAACAAGCTCAGCAAGATCAGAGCGCCATCGGTGACCGTGTGCGCCGCATACGCGGCAGTAGCCCTGAACCCGCGCCCGCGCCCCGGCCCGAGTGGCGAGGCGCAAGCGGTCGAACGCCGATCATTCCACCTCTAAATGTACCGGCACCGGCTTCCCTCCAAGTGGCTCCGTTAAAGATCCCGCCTAGAGACGACAAGCGGCGAGGGCCACCCAGCCGTGGTACTGATGCTACGACCCCGGCCAGTCCGCCTGAATCTAGAAGCGTGTCGTCACCTCTGCATCGGAATAGAGGCACTGGGGACAGAAACGGCAGCGGAGCTGCCTCGAGCACATTACGAACGGATAAGGTGTCTGCCGGGGAACAGCTACCAGAGTCGCCTGCCGCATCAAAGACAACTCCCGGCCCCAGCGACCAGCCTTATCCAAGCCATTCCCTTTCAAACACTAACACCCTTCAAACAGTGAAAGATACCACCCCATCCCAACCGTCCCAATCTGCAGCTCAGCCTCAACTTTCTCTGCCGGTTTTACAAGTTCCTTCAAACGAAAAGGCCACCAAAAGAAAAACAATCGGTGGAGCAGCAGCAGGGCCCAAGCCACAACCATTATCCCGGCCGGACAACCAACCCAAGCTCGCCGTTACTAGCGACGCTCAAGACAATTGGGTCCAGCCACCTTCTCGGTTCAGCATAACGACTTACGCAACATCCAATCAGCCCGAGTCCCGCCGAGTAAGCATCGACGAGGAAGCTTCACCCGGACAGTTGACGCCAACGCTAAGACCCTCTTCAGCCGCCTCAGGCGCTTCAGGTACTTCGGGCGCTTCAGGGAGTTCAGTCATGGAAAGGGGGCGTCCCATAGTGGCGGGCTACGAGAGGAGCCCGCGGCTCAGGTCCGCGGAACCAGTCAAGATCAGTCTCAACTCGACGTACCTCTCGCCCTCCGAGATGAGAAGCACATCGGGAACCGTCACCAGCCCCACCACGGCTGCGGAAAGGCACGCGATGCTCAAGGTCAGACCAGCCACCAGCAGCGACGCGAAACTGCGGCCGGCGACTTCCTCGTCGACGGGCAGCACGGAGAAGGAGCTGCCGCCGGCACCGCCCGAGGCGGAGTCTGTGACGGCGGGGGACCGGGTGGCGCAGCTCAACGCGCGGCTCGAGGCGCTCGGCAACCGGCGCATCAACATCAACACGGCGATCCGGCAGATGACGGAGCTCATGCCGGCCGACCGCGTGCTCGCGAGCGACGCCGTCGCGCGCAAGCGCGAGCAGGAGAAGCGCAAGGTCGAGGCCCTGCGCCGCGAGCTCGCCGACGTCGAGCGCGAGTCGTACGAGATCGGCCTCAAGCTCCACCGCGCCTACAAGCGCCTCGACCGCGGCGCCGACTACGAGCCCACCACGCTGTGGGTCCGCCGCGTTACCGGTTGATATATATATGTATCTTACCCCAAATGCCTATCCGGGCGATTTGGTTTACCTGGAATCCATGAGCGAGCGGCTGGGTGGTGAGATGAGACGGGAGAAGATTTGTTGTTGAATGTACCGGTCCGTTTTCAAACCCAGGGTGTCGTCTCCTTTGGTCAGGAATCCCACCGTATTAGGTACAATTTCATGGACATCAGAAGCGTGGAGTTTTGAAAGGGGAAGGCGGGCTGCTTGAATTATTCCTTTTCGTGTGTTCTGCGTTTTACGCTTTGTTTTGCGCTGCCCACCTACCCTCCTCGCTGGTTTTCTACTGGTCTACATACGTGATGATTTGCGTTGCGCCTAAGAGAAGAGGGAGGGCACAGTAGAGAAAGGAGGAAATATCCAGAGAGAAGTTGTACGAATAATTGTCGAATCTCTGTGCGTCTGTGTGTACGTTGAAAGACTGTTGTTAGATTACGATGATGCCTCCGAGGCACTTAGCGCCGCTTTTTCTTTTCTTTTTCTTTTCTTTTCTTTTCTTTTCCTTTCTTTTCTTTTCTTTCTAGACGGCGAGGGACGGAGCAGAGGCCGGATCATCATATGAATTCTGGGTATATGTCCTGCAGAGCGAGCGAGTACGCTGGATGCGGCGTTTATCGGTCAGGAAATGAGACAAATACATAGCATCATGCCGACCTAATATATACCCAAAGGTACTATTCCCAACACCAGGGCACAGTTCTGATTAAGTGCTTATCGGAGAGACCAAAATTCACACACACACACGCACGGAAGCACAGGTATTCGGTAGAAAAAGCCGCCCTGGCGCTATTAACTAAGTAGATAATTAGGTAGTATACAGCCTCGTTTGCCTTGTGGTCCTAAGAGAAAAACTAGAGCTCATCGTAGGGTTCAGATATGCGATACTCACTGTGACGCCCCTGGCAAAAGTGCAAATTAAAACCAAGTACTTTTGAAATAGCCATGAATGACCCAGCCACCAATAAACACAATACGCTTCTTCTGCTGACAGGGCAGCATGCCCGTATAAAAGAACGAGACTTCCCAAGTAGAGTAACCCCTTAAAAGCCAAGCTATCAATTTTATTCCCCAAGAAGACGCAGGGTAAATTGTCTCGAAACCTTGGGGTTACCCAAGGTCATACTCGGAAGCGTTGTTTTTCCAGGGCCTGATGCAACCCGGGGACCAGCCAATCGCTCATAATCGCCTGGACACCACAATCATCCGGCGAGGCCCTTCTGAGGCGTGCCGTTGGGTTTTCTAGCGCCCGGGGGGAGGGAAGCTGGGATTTCCTCGTCGGAGTCGGAATCGCCGTCCGATGAGTCGCCATCGTCGTCGAGAACAACCGGTGCAGAAGCTGAGCCACTACGTTGATCGGGGGGCGACTGGGTTTGTGTAGCTCTAGTGGGCAAAGGTTGGCCCGGCTGAGTGACGTGCGACGAGACCCTGTAGCCCTTACGCTGGAGTGAAGATAAGCTGTTATGAGGCGGAGGCTGGTTTGCAGGATGTTGACTGCCTGGTGTCTGCTGCTGTGATTGGGCAGGAAGCGTGGGATCGGTCAATGCAGCTGTGGCACTAGAACCTCCCAACCCAGTGTTTATGTCAGAAACGGCTAGATGCTTGCTAGGGCTATTCGGCACGCTATTCGGGAGAGGTCCTGGTTGAGTGCCCAATAAATAAATTCCTTGACCCGTACGCTGACGTTTGGAGCTCGGCGTGTCCTCCCGTTGACTGGGTGAGGTATGCTTCAGTCCCATGCGCTGGCGCTCTCCCTCGATTTCGGCTCTTGTACGTCGATTACGGAGGCGTACTCCATACTTCTTTCGTATGATGCTCTGTTTCGTGCTGAAACTGTTCTGAAGGCCATCCAGTTTCGTTTTCCTCTCAGTAGGGTCGGGAATCCCTTCCGCTTCTTTAAATCGAGCGGCGAAACTGATCTCAGCTTGACGAAGTTCCTCGTTCAGTCTTGCCAACGTCGCCTCGTTCAGATGTGCATAGGGATCGAAGTCCTTCGAGGAGACCACTCCAGTTGTAGAGTTTTGCTGAACCGGGGTTGGGGCATAATAAGGCGAAGATGCGACAGCAGGCGGCGCTGGCATAGCGGACGCAGGCATAGGGCTGTTATTTCCCGACGAGAGGAGAATAGGTGACCCTGTATCCACTGCAGGTCTAGGGGTCGCTGGGGCTGTGGCATGTTCTCCGCAGACATTGTTTGCTTGATGCTATTCGGTATCAGATGGGTCTGAGTACCCCGCCTTGTGGAAAGATACCACTTACATATTGTTGCCCAACTTTGGTAATGAAACCGGTACCGCAAGCTGCACATGAGAAGGGGAACCCATTCGCATTCGGGGGCGGTTTGGTGCAAACCTGTTTTTGGACGTGCTATACAACAGTTAGCAAAGATTTGACCACATGAACTGAAAGGAGACTGACGTATTCATAAGGCGCGTTGCTAGTAAATTTGCGCCAACACATGCGACATTGTAGGTCCGCAACACGGCCACCTGGTGTGGCTTGTGCGACGGGCCGGGGATGCTTAGGGTTATAGTTATTGCTGATGCTTTGACCCTGGTTCATGGAGGGCACTGTGGGCATGACTCTCTCCCTCTGGTCATCAAGCACGTCGCTGTTCTCATAGCCAAGACGCTCTGCCCGGGCGAGCGCGTTAATCAAGGACCTAGCATCGATGGTTTTGAGGCGCTTCTCCATTGCTTTGTCGAGGAAGTAGTTGCTACATCGGCTAAGTATTAGATCCGAAACTTCATCCAAGTCATTGGACTTAAATTGCTCAATGATCTCGTTCTTGGAATCGGATACCATCTTCCCACCGAATTCTTTGATGGCACGACGAATAATGGCCCCGTTGGCATGATGTATCACGGCGTTTAACTACTCGACGGGTTAGCAAGAGGCTATAGGACGAAGGCTTTGAAAACAGCAAGCGATGTTGAACCGCGGTAGTCAGTGTGAAACCATTCATGAGAATGACGGAAAGTCCCATTCGGTATATAGAAACACATTATCATATAGCTTCCCGTGCAGAGCAGTGTCTGGCAACCAAATCGGCATGGCGAGGCCATTGCGCTGCTGCATCCCAGGAAGAGATGAGAGCCGCAGGAGGGATATCTGCCGGATGACATTCCACAGACAGGAGACTTGAATTATAACAGGATGTGACTTACCAGGAACGCATGATGGAATTCTGAACCGAGTATAGCTTTCTCCCAGTTATCTCTAATCGCCCTCCTCACAGCTTCCGGGATAGACTGCTGGATAGCGTAGGTGAGGCGGGCGTTGTCATCAATGAACTTAGGATTGCCCTTAAGATACTCTTGGTTTGGCGACGGGAACCCCTTAGGACTGTTGTACTGACTGGACTGCCTCGAGTAAGTTCCGGGCGGCTCTACTATGGGCACTTTCCCGTGCGAAGAACTTGCTGACGAGCGCCGCTGCATCTGGGGTCGCTGAAATTGATGTTGTTGACCCCCCGGCGGCGGAGTGGCAGGGACATGAGCCGGCATGGTTGAAGAAGGAGACGGGCGCATTAGTTGCGTTTTCTCTGTATGAAGTTGCGTCAAGGAAGGTGTCCGAGAGACCGGGGCAGAGCTACCAGTTGCTGTTGGAGTTTCATTTCCATTTGTAGCTGCAGCAAGTGGTGCAGCAGCTGGATTATTGGAACCAGCATCGTTGATACCGTTGATACCATTGAGACCGTTGACACCGTTGGCGACGCGGTCATTAATAGTACTCAGCGTATTATCACTGGGAAGTTGGGGACTGGGTACGGTATGATCAGTGGTACTGGCGCCGGCAGTAGTAGCACTAGCGCCTGCAGTGGTAGCAGCGGTAGTGCTAGTAGCTGGAGGCGCAATTGGTGGTGATGGTGATGTAGGGGAGGGCGTATTAGCCGTTTCCATTGGCGGCTCCATCGTAAGCCGGCTGCTTAACCCAGCCCTGGCTGGCAATGCTAGTAGGGACTGTAGATGCGAGGGATCTCAGACGAACACCCCACAAAATCACGGCTTGTTCGCTTACCGCCTCGTAGTTAATCCGAGCTTAACTTGGCAGCCAGCAATTGATGCGCGCGTAGGTACCTGGCAAAATCACTCGAATCTACTTTGACGCGTGAATGCAGAAGAAACGGTCCCAAACAGCTCGTACCAATCGCATACGTGAAGGTGCAACCAAAATGATGGATGGTTCTTACAGAATCGGCCGTACAACGCGTTGTATCGTACTCTTGCGAGAAAACAACCTGGTCGACTTGTAAAATAAAGAGTGATGAAGGTCAATCCGGGCTGGGGGGGAAGGTGCATATTTTAACGCTCGGCTTTAAAATATTTAATTAGCGTCATATTAAATAAAGGAAAGTGCACTTAATTTTACGATTTAACCAACTTAAATGACCCACAGCTATATTATTAAGCCCTTCTCATTGGCTTCACGTGCATGAGATAACGCAAGTGATGTCAGATACAAATTTAGTAGGTCTCGGTTTAGTTTTGGCAGAATGCGGTGGCCAACTTCAGAAGCCGCATGGAGCCAAGCAATTCAGTCTTAATTACTCAGTCAACCGCAACCCGGCTTCCTTAGCCGTACTGAACAGCCACGGAGTGAAAAATTGCTTAGGTATTTCCCCAACTGCAAATTTAGCAAGCGGTAACCAGAGCGGTTACAGCACTAGCCTAAATTAATATGCGTTTTATGAAAAAAACTATTTCGCTTAATTTAATTCGCTACTAAAAGACGGATATTAGAAAATAAGATCTATAATATATTTATCGGTTACTGTTATAATAAATTAGCGGTTAAATGAATAGAGCCGATTTTTAAATCAATTTTAATTTTAATATTTTATTTATAAGCCTTAATAATTATAAACTATATTTTTAAATAATAGCGTTATTATATTTAAAATACAATGTTAACTAACTGTATTTTCTTAACTAATAAACTTTATAATTACATTAAAGTAAAATTACGTAATTTAAATCCTATAAAACTTTTAACTTCGATATTGTTTAACAAGTACAGCAGCTAAAATAAACTTCCTAATAATATCTCGCTTTGGCCCATATAAACTGGCATAAGCTCAGCCTAAAGGACCGCTGCACACAAAGGCAAAAAGGTCCGTATCTAAGAAACGACGACAAAAAAGTTTTACAGGAGGCGCCGATTATGGATCCGAATCCCTCGCTTGGTATCACATTTAAAGCTTCCGTTTAGGCGTCTCCTGTAATTCATTAAGAGCTGCAGTCTGTGTGGTAGAGCTTTAAGAGCTGGAGACGAAGCAGGAACCCCTGGGGCATGTATTGCAGCTTATGTGTGGTTACATAAGTTGTAGCACGATAGTATGCCAATGAATTCTTTGCTTCGTAAGAAAGCTCCATGAGGTGTCTTGAGACATAATGAGAAGTGATTGCACCAAGATACACCTCCAATCCGAAGTGTCCTAACGCTTACTGGATGGGAGTGAAGGGAAAGGAAGTAAGAAAGGGAGTAGGATGAGGATGAAAGGATACATAGGAGACGGGACGAGGCCCAGCAGCTGCCTCTGGAGCAGGATATTAGAGAGCTTATTTGGTAGTGTAATCAGTAGTAAGAAACGAGTATTTGGGTGGCTCCCTTGTCGAGAATAAATCTCATGTATCTAGGTTCCGAGCAGCTGTAGTCGTCACTGGAACCCCGGCTCACTGACGTGTCACATACATCTGACGTTCACCAAGTCGAAGAGCGGCTACGATTAATAGCCATCGATGGGGTGCGGGCATATCAAGGAGATCCTAAGGGGTTCCCCTCTGGAATTTCCAGTTTCTTTACTTGAATCCGTTTAAAGATACCTTAAAAAATCGATCAAAGCAGCAACAGACAGCCCCGTTGGGCTCCGGTTGTATTTCCTTTCGAACGAAGGAAGCAGCTTACTGTAAATCCCTCCGGACGGCCGTCGGAGGGCCGCTGGAGGCAATTAAAAAGGGTGCTAATGTAATTTTGTAGGCTCCAGGGCTATTTAAACTACGGATTGATTTTCGGTTTATTAGTATAATTGCCAAAAGCAGTCCGAGGAACGAGCTGTGGGACTATCATATCGCTCTGGCAACAAGCAGCAGGCAATCCGGCCATCCTTCGAGCGCCTTGGGATCTCCTTCAATGTGTTCACGAAATCGATGTGGCCGGAAATTCCAGATACGCTAACTTCTGCCAAGATATTCCAGACCATCCGTAGTCACGATTCTTTGGAGAACAGAACTTTAACGCACACAAATCGCCTACCCAAGTACCTAATAGAAGGTCTCCTTCATGACGGAAAGGTAGCCACCGTCAAATGAGGAAGCACCCCATAGAGACGCACGGCTCGATTCCCTAGGATCAATCCTTCGGTGTACATTTCAAGCACCTATTCAACTTCACCGCCCAGGGAAACGAGTCTTGTTATAACCAAAATGTCCGCTAAGGCTAAAAACGGCCAGATATAGCAACCAACTCCAAAACTTTTGCCAAGAAACGTCTTATACCCAGCTCCTCTATATTTTTCGCAACAAAAAACAAAACCCTCAAACGGCCCTCTCCGGTTCTGGCCGCTTCCTCCGGAACCAAATGCGTTCTACCCACCTACATGCCCTGGGGCGACTACTTGCGCCCCGGCGCGGGACCCTTCTCGACGACCCGCCCGGCGTCGAGGCGGATGAAGTAGTCGGCACCCCTGACGGCCTCGAGACGGTGGGCGATGGTGATGACGGTGCTGTGGCGGAGCTCCTCACGCAGGACCTCGTGGATGGCAGCGGCGGTCTCCTTGTCGATGGAGGCGGTGGCCTCGTCGAGGATGACAACGGGGCTGCGGCGCAGCACGGCGCGGCCGATGCCGACGAGCTGGCGCTGGCCCTGGCTGAGGTTGCGCCCGCCGCCGTCGACGCGCGAGGCCGGGGTCCACTGGCCGCCCCCGCCTAGCACGCGCTGCAGCACGCCCGCGCACTCGGCGTCCGAGTACTCGCCGAGCGGGTCCAGGTTCTGCCGCAGCGTGCCCGGGAACAGCACGGGGTCCTGCGCCACGAAGCTGATCCGCTGCCGCCACGCGTGCACGTCGACGCGCGATATGTCCACGTTCCCCACGCGGATGACGCCCCGCTCCGGGTGCATCGTCGCCAGCAGCGCCAGCGCGAGCGTCGACTTGCCGGACCCCGTCCTCCCGAGCACGGCGCACGTCGAGCCCCCGGGGATTGTGAAGGACACGTCCCATAGCGAGGGCTCGAGGTGCGGCGCGTACCTCAGCGTCACCGAGTCGAACGTGATGTCGTCGCGGGACGTGGGCCAGGCCGCGGGGGGCGCGAGGTCCCCGCTGAGCTCCTCCTCGATGTCCAGCAGCTCGACCACCCTCTCCACGGATACGAAATCCATTTGTAATTGGCCGTAGACTTTGCACAGCGAGTGCGTCGCATCGACAAACAGCGAAGCAGTCGTCAGGACGAAGGCTGTCAGACCGGGCGACAAGCCTTGGTACAACGCCAACAGCGTCAGTACGAACGTCGACAACGCCGACAAGGCATCGAACCGGTACATGAGCCATGCCTGGAGGCTCCAGAAGAAATGGTCCATTTTCTGGAATGCATCGGTGACCTCGATGTTGCGCGACTGGAAGTGCATCTGTGCCTTGAACGCGCGAATAGTCGCTAGGCCATCGACGAGAATCCCAAAGTTCGACATGAGCGGGCTAAGAGAGACCATCTCGAGTCTCCGGAGGCTCTGAGACGTTGGTAAGAAATGCCTAAATATCAGGATAAAGCCAAGGGTCATCCCCAGGGCAAAGACGAAGAACACGGGGGTCGCCAGGGCGACGACCGCCATGCTGCTTGCCCAAGTGATAGCGTGGAACGCGACGTCTTGGAGAGGCTGGATTATGCCGCCGTCTATCATGCCAATATCAGAGGTAAGACGGTTCATCAGCCGCCCGATCGGTGTAACGTCGTAGAACCGGAACGTAGCGTTGCTCACTTTTCTGATGACTCGGGCAAACAGATCCTTGGCAGCTACGTAAAGGATGAGTAGCAAACCGCACTGACTGAGAGTTGATACAAACATAGTCATGAGGCCAATGGCGGCATACCATATAAGCCATGGTTTGACGTCCCTTTCTGGGCTTGGGAGTCCGCTAAATATCTGGCTTCTGGCGGTAGTGGTGTTTGCCGTGACGGAGGTGGTATTCACCGTGATTAACGAGTTTGACAAGCTTGTCCCCAGCTGAGCCTCGATATTTTCGTACGCCTCACCCCACGCCTTTAGGAACCAGGAGTTGAACACCATAATGAATCGAAACAGCGCATACATCCCAACCAGGAGCGCCCATGATTTTAGCTTACCAGCCCTGATGTATGTCCAGTAGACTCTGGCAACGACGCCCCCGGAAGCCCGGTCCTCATCTTCGATAAATTTGTCGGGAATCACAGTATCCTCCTGTTCGTCAAGTGTAGCATGTGCCTCCTCTTCACGGGAAGCGCCTGGGGCACCCTGGTGCCGCGACAGTATTTCGATTTCCCTATCAATTTCATCCGCCTCAAGTTCATGGGCCCACCCATCATCGATCTCGACCACCTTGTTTGCTAGATGGGTACACAGATCGACTCGATGCGTAACAAGGATCACCGTGCGATCTTTAACGAGGGGCCCCGGTCCCTTGAACAACTTGCGGACGATCGACTCGGCTGTGTGATGGTCAAGCGCAGCAAGCGGATCGTCCAGCAACAAAATACGGGACCGGCTATACACGGCTCTCGCTAGTGCTACTCGCGCCTTTTGACCCCCCGAAAGACCTACGCCATTTTCTCCAATATTGGTCAGGTCTCCATGTTTAAAGTTCATCAAATCTGGTGTAAGTGCGCAGGCATCTAAAACCTTCTTGTACCTGAAGGGATCCATAGGGAAATTAAAAAGGATGTTGTCTCGGATACTCATATTTTGAAGCCATGGGGACTGTGCGCAGTAACCAATCATTCCATTAGGGAGGAGACAGAATCCGCCCAGTTGGTCCAGTTCACCGAGTATGCCTTGTAACAGGGCCGTCTTTCCTGACCCGACTCTGCCACAGACGACCGTTAGACCGGTGGAGAAGTTCAAATCCAGATCCTTTAGAACCGGCTTATGATGGCCAGGCCATGCGAGTGTAGCACCCTCAAACCTGATTTCAGATGGAGCATCGGTGTAACTGCCCTCCTCTTTGTCTGGTTCTGCCATGAAGGCGTCGAGGCGCCCCATTGCAACGCTGGCATTGAGAAGGGTTGTGATGAGTGAGGGGACTTCCTTCAAGCTCTGCTCGAGCATCGTAAACAGCTGCAGCGCGGGGAAAGCAATATCGACTGGCAATGGGTTGCCAGCTATATAAGTGTAGCCAAAGAAAGTAAACACGGGGAAAAGAGCAGCGGCAGAGAAGTTCGTTGCGCTAATACCGACTGCCCATAGCCCGGTCACGATCCGCATACGGAGCTCTTTGCCCCGTGCCTCCATGATGTTTTCAAGCCATTTAGACTGCCAATCATACCATCTAAGGTGTCGGATAGCTTCGACGAATTGAGAGGTAACCTGTAGTCTGACATCCGTTGCGACTCGCCGAAGCTTTTCATTCGCAATCAATGAGCGAACGCAGGCTGCGTTCGCTAACTGGATCATGACAACCCAGGCTATACCAAAGAGACAGGCCCAGCCGAGCAGCTTCCAGACCAGAAAAAGAGACAGTACCAGTTGCAGCGGTTTCGTGATGATACTAGCAAACTCCCAAAACCGCTGAGCAACCTGATAGACGTCATTCTTCATCAAGTTGAGGATTTTTCCCATGGTGGCCGGCTGCTCAGCCGGTCTCTTAATTATTGCAGTGCGAGGTCTGCGCAACCGCAGAAGCTCAAGCAGCCGAGCCAGACAGCCTCTTGGGGTGCGGGGCCTAGCGCCCAGTAATGGCAAATCTGGCTCGTCATGATCCTCAACCCCGTTCTCGTGGATGGTCTCCTCGTTCTCAACAACGGTCCCCACAGATTTCCGAGATAGGGTCTTATGGTAGATGGTGGTCAACATCTCTCCGCGCGCCCTCTCGTATGCGCGGCGACTGAACCACGTATTTAGCACACCTGACTGGGCCGCCACAAGGCGCACAATCATGATCACCGCCGCGTAATAAAGTGACTCATATCGGTAGGCGGGCCCGTTCTTGATTGATCGTAGCAACAGCTGCAAAAGCACAGGGAGCGAGAGCTTTACTAGGGCCTCGATAACTCCCAGTAAGGTAATGATCATCAAATCTAGGCCATTTGCCAAAAGGAGCCGTCTGGTTAAAGAGCCTCCGAGGTCTTGGAAGCGTCGGTGGAGCCTATTATGCTGAAATTCGTATGGGAGTTTCCAAACATCGCAGTCGTTCAGCTGTTTATCATAGCCGCGGCTAATTAGCGGTGCCAGCCACGAAACGGACATAAACTGCCACAGTGTAAGGTTGTCCTCCGGGCTCCGGAAGTCGGAGTCAGGGGGACTATGGAGTTTAGCAATATCAGCGGTATCCGGCTCCGCGGATCGTAGGGGCAAAGACGGATCTCGCATGGGCATCCCCAGAATGAAAAGTAGCGCGGCAAAGGCAGTGCCGATAATGGCTACATGTAATATGTCGACCCCTTCGCCCCCATTGCATCGAGCGGCTAGCGTGACGAGCTCGCAAGTTAATACTGCGGTGAAGACCGCAAGCAGGGTTTTCGGGGTCTTCCGCGGTCGGTCTACGACCGCGAGAAAAAGAATGACGAGCCATGGTATTTGCACTAAAAGTCTGGCGAGGCTGAATCGCGACGGTATGACAGCCGCCGCGGCAGCCAAAGCATTCCCGATAATGGCCAATATTAATAGGGCAAAGAAATGGAGAGTCCATAGTCTCTTGTAGACTATCCGAGTTGGCTCCTCGTTTGCCTCGTTCGCGAAGGGCCGAGCCCATTGGGGCCCTTTCCGTAATAATGGTCGTGCCAAATAGGTAAGGAGACAGCATCCAGCTACGGCTGTTTGGACGATAGCGCAGGTTAATATGGTATCTGCTATGTCGTGTGAGACCCCAGAAGACGCATGCCCCGATTTTTGAGAAGCGAAAAGTGAAAAGCTAAGCTCGAGAAGAGACCCATCTTGGTGTGACAGCGTCATGATTTATGGCCAAGAAGTAGAAAGGTAAATTCTGCCCATCACCCAGCTAGGCAGCAGGTTAGACTTTGTTGCCTCTGAAGCTATTGAAGTATAATAAGTAGGTATTCGCTGGACGGAGTGGTTGCGGCATCCCTGACCTTTTTTTTCTGTCGGGAAATTGTCTCACACATAATAGGGATGGATGCTGATTCACCGCCTCGAGCTCGGATTAATATTAATCATATTCCCAAACTATTGACGCTCACATAACCCCCTTAGTTCAAGAAGAGCACATCCAACAGCAATGGTTCATATGAAACGAAAGAACGGGACGACAAGATCCAGCTCGCAGCTAGATATTATAAAAATTGACTCTATCTGCAACGTAGCAGAATATAGGGAAGCCACGAGACTTAAATAGCTTCCTCCACGAAAATCTCAATAGGACGTCGTGGACTGTGGAGCTACCGGGTACTGTACCCCCACCCCCCCTGTATTCAGCTCCTCGTGCTAGCTTTGTTGATTTTTCGTAAACTCGTGTCCGCAATCACCCCCCATGATGGTAATATTCACCATATTGTTTTAAGTACGCAGGAAGAGTGAAATTCGATTCAAAGCATACTATCTCCGTCGTTGTGAGGGCATTCACCAAAGCTGCTTACCAATCAATAGCTTACCCACAGTAAATGTATAGAGCTATTCGTACATTAGGACCACATATTTTAAACGTTAGACATACACCACAACATCAAGCTAAATGCGATCCTTGAGTTACATATATAAGTACATATGCAGTTGGTACAGACACGCACCCACACAGCGGTTTACACGTTCATGATAAGGCTTCGTCCATGCATGAAGTGAAACGGCGCCTTCGTCTAAACAGTATTGTAGCAAGCATGCAGGTTCCGAATGGTGGTGCCAAAATCCACGGCCGTGCGCCTACCCGTTTTACTCCTCGCGGCCAATAACGAATATCACAGTAAGCTAGACCACCCATGACCACCCAAGCCAGGGCGGCTTTCGCGATACCGGACGAACTGTGCTTCTTAGACAAGTTCCCCTATGCAGGCGAGCATGAGTTTCTCATAGTAGCCACTAGTTTCACCCTTGATACGACTAGCGAGACTCTTCCGGTAGCGGTCTTGGCTGCAAAAAGGGAATACAGTTAGTCATTGTTTTACTGGGGGTCTTGGTCCCCGCAGCAGACTCGGGAGATGTGAAAAGTACGCGGGAATCACTTACTAAGCGCGCTTTACATCCGCCATGAATCGCTGATCCCAATGATAACGAACGACTCGCGACACAAGTAGGTGATCCTTGGTGCCCATGCCGGCCATTGCATCCTCCAACAGTTTTGCTGCGTGGGCAGGTTTGTTGATAGCACTCCGCAATTGATACAGGAGAGCATCTTTCATATGGCCACTGAATTCCTACACCAATAAATTAGCGTTAGATGGACTTATAGGAAATGTTGTGGAGCCTCTTACCTTACGTATCACGTCCTCGAGCCGCTTTCTGAACTTGCGCTCGTACGAGTCGTTGATAGCATGGATTTGGCTGTCGCTTCTCGTACTCAAGATAGAGCAGACGAGCATCTCATCGGTGCCCACTTTCCCCTCTGTAGCCCGGTAGATTTCTTGAACTTCCTGATCGATAGCTTGCGGTATGACGGGCGCGCTCTCCTCCGCTCTGCTGGCACCAAGGACGATCATGAAGTGTTGCTCCGTCTTCAAGCTCAGGTCGCCCTTCACATCAGCCTCCAGCGACCGGCCGAATTCACGCTGATACATGCTCTTGATAGCGTGCATGTCGGCGTTGTTGCGTCCGAGCAAGACATCATTCAATACATCTTCATTCGTTCCCGGCCCGCTAATGGCTTCCCGAAGCAGGTGGACGTCGTGCAGGAGCGGGCCCCTCACCAACGCTACCAGACCCTTCTCAAACCAGCCTCTCGTCTCCGACTCGATATCCTTCTGGAGATTCCGGCCAATGTGTCGGGAATAAGCGTCCTTTAAAGCTTCGATCTGCAAAGGATCCTTGGTAGCTAGGACGCGTATGAGTGTCTTTTCGTCTGTGCCAAAGCCTTTCATGGCGCCACGAAGTGCTTGCGCGTCGGGTCGTGCATCCCATTGTATAATCTGCGGTGGTCCGTATCCTAGGCTTGCTGGGGTCGGAGGCCCTGCGCCCGGAGGAGCACCGTGCTGAGGGGCGCCGTACTGTGGGGCTCCATATCCGGGGGGGGGTGCGCCGTATTGCCCCGGGGGTGGTCCGGGTGGTGCCGCTCCATATCCTTGGTTTGGTGGGGGTGCGCCGTAGGATTGCGTGTAGCCTCCCTGCTGAGGGGGGTAAGGGCTGTGTGGGGGAGGATATTGACCTTGAGGCGGTGAATAATGGCCTGCTGGCGGCGGATATTGTCCTTGCGGAGGGGGATATTGCCCTGCCGGAGGCGGATAGTGACCTCCTGGAGGAGGGTGCTGTCCATGTGGGGGTGGGTAGTTGCCATGTGGTGGATATTGCTGGGGAGGAGGTTGACCGTACTGGCCCGGATAGTCTTGCTGGTTATAGGAGTAAGACATTAGCGTTTTTAGGGCCGTAGCAAAGACTTGAACAGAGTGAGAATGAATCGTCTAGGCACGAGGGTGTTGGTCTGTAAATTCGTGGCTGAATGGAACCAAATCAATCTGCTGGCTGAAGGTACGGATAGGTAGAGTGCCACGATTTGGATTGCGTGTTCCCAAGCGGGGTCCTGGGGAGACGACTCAACAAATGTTTTAAGGTTATCTGCCAAACGTAAAGTTCACAGGATGGAACATTTGAAAGTCTACCAGTTGGGGAGGGTCAATTAGTATTTTATTGACCGGCGTGGCCCAGCATCCCGCGCTTAGTTTGGGGCAGTGAAAGGTATTATAGGTCATAAGAACTGCACGAGCAGTGGATAGTGGAACTAGGCCGGTGGATGACAGTCAGTGGCGGAGCAAAACTTGGTGCCTAATAATTACTCAAGTTATGTAACTGAGAAGAAGGTGCGCCCTCTCCGTTATCATTCAAGCTGCTCCTTTGATTGCGCCACGATTGTGTAGCTGTCAGCTGTATGCCTACTACCTCCCTAAGGGTACTAGGTAGCATCAAAGGAAGGATCAAACAGCAGGGCTGATACGCCATTCTTATGGAAGTGTCTCTCTGTGTTTTCCATGGCTGTTAGTTACAGCTCTGGGTACATTTCCTGCCAATACGAGGAGATCAACACGGCCGACAAACAACCAACTAAACACAGGATATCGGCCCTCAAGGTTTGTTCTAAAAAGTTGAATTGTTCCATGTTGTAGGTAGCTCCGAAATCTGCAGTATCGAAATAAGATTCCCCACCGAACCGCAGTCCTTATGCTCGTCTATAATGTGGAGCTCGGTTGCTACTTCTGGGACACTGGACCATTCCGTATTCGGTACAAAGTTTCTTCACAAATGAAACTTCAGCCACAATCCACGGCAGCCACATAAGCCACATCCAGATGTTTCATCGGACCGGGCAGTGAGACAAACCTTTAGAAGCTGCCAAGCCAGCCTAGATGCATGACTAATAAAGTATTACTGGAAGCGGAAATTGCACTAATGAAGTGGGGACTGGAATCGCAAGAGGCCCCCACATCCCAGCCATCGTCAATTGGATTGGCTATGGCCTTTAGAGAGCAAACTAACATCCCAACCTTCTAATTATCGTTGACTGACTCCCTCTGGGTTGGGATAAAATCTTCTTCGGTATTTAAAATGTAGGTCCACAATTTCCCTCTTCTTTTCTCCGTTCTGCAGATCCGGTCTGTCTGCCTGCCTGTTAATTTGGGAATCCAAGTTCGCCTGTCTTGAGGTTGCTGAAATCACCAAAGACCCCGAACAAGTTCCCGTTTAAGATGCACCTCAAACGACCGATCTCTCTTCTCTATACCCTCTTATCCTTTTATAATTCATCCTCAGCTTTACCATTTCTCAAATGGAGAAAGACGCCGACAATATCTAATGTGCCTCGCGCCACGTATTCTATTGTCCCCATTGACGGCAGTGGAGGTGAAGGCGATGGTTCTGGCTCAGATGACGAGCCTCCAGCCACAGTCATCGAGACACAGACTGTCGTCTCGACTCATACGCCGACAGAAACTGTTATTGAATCTTCCCCGCCAGTCATCAGCACAATAACAGTTTCGGCCAATCCTACAACCTTTACGCATGTTGTGCCGACGACCATTTCGGTCATTGACGTCAGGCCCACTACGGCCATAACCACAACTACTGTAACGGAAGATGGCGAACAACCAACTTCGGTTGCCACAACCAGCAGCACCCTAAAGGCCACATCCCCTACTCTGCCATCAACCCTTTCCACTACCCCATCAATATCAACACAGGCGAGCCAAACAAGTACACTACTTCCTTCATCCACCTCATTTACTTGGATGACTTCGTCCTACGTGAGCCCGACGACTGTTCTAGTGGAGATCACCACGACGGCGCTGGCGCCGTCCTCCACAAGCTCAACTTCTACAACTTACGACGATGGATTCTGGCATTCGACGTATCCGCCATGGAACGGGACTATGGTTCGACGTTACGCTCGCGGGCAATAGCCGGCTGCTCTTACCCCTGGGTGCATATGCAAACGTGATGAGGGGAGGGCGGCTGTATGGGTACTACGACTGACGCGGATAAGGCAAGTACGAATCAATGATAGATGTCGGTAATAATGTAATGTATTGGGATTCTAATGGCCGGCTGGAGTATGGTGTTATCAGGACGCCAACACGAACCAAGTGCTGGGACACGTTGGATCTTGCACTAGTTATGTGCATAGGCCGTTGTGAAATGTATAGGGCTACATAATATGAAACACAAGACTCATCTATTTAATTATTGGAGCCACCCGATGAACATGACATCTATTAGTCCAAGCTACACGCCCCCTAAGATGAGCCACCTGCTCCAAGTTCAGGAGTTCCAGAGAGCAAGCTACTCTGTGCGGAGTAGTAACAATTGAAGAATCAGAAACCTTGTCGGAGGACAAGTCGGGTGTATATGTCAAGAATAAACAAAGTGCTCTCGATCTGCATGTACCATAAGTTGCCATAAAAGGGGCTACTAGGAGACGAGAGCTAGGAGAAGGAACACATTCAACGAAGTTTCCCTTTCCGGCCATGGCAACAAAGCAATCGTGATACGGCCGGTGGAAGTGGTAGAAACATAGGGTAAATATCCTCGAGCAAAATGAATGACCAGATGTATCCATGTCGAGCAGCGGAATCTCATATTGCATCACCAACACGGTGCTCGGGTCTTGAACTGCCAACCACCAACGACCAGCAGAGTCAGCCAGACAAGGTCGTGCATTGCCCAAGCTTTATTTCACTCCTATCGACTATATCATATCCACAGGGTACGATATTAGACCAGACTACTGCCAATCGCGGCCATGCACCTCCCGCCGCTCACCCTCAGGGAACAACAGGAAGGAGAAGAAGGAGAAACCGTCGTCAAGACCACATCGGCCGTCGGCGCACCCGTACCAGAAAGCACAGACATAACGTCCGCGCTTACACCGTCGGCAGACCTCATCGGCATCCTGGTGTTCCTGGCGCTCCTGCTGCTCGGCACCGTTACCGCGTTCCTGCTCATCCGCCGGCATTTCCGGCGGAAGCGGGCGGCAGCGGCGTCGCTGCCGGATAAGGGCACCACGACCATTGCGGCCTGAGTAGAACGACTATGCGACTAAGCAAAGTTAAAAGGCGTCGACAGACGGAACCCGTCCGTCCATCCCTCCTGCCCGGTGTACAGAGGGAAAGGGAGAGAAAAAGACAGCGAGGACAACGTGGGATGTCCGCCCTCGTGGGGTCTGGTGCAAGTTTCTCATCCTTCCACTGTTACACGTCCCCTTGGCGTGGGAAGGATTGGGGGAAAGGCGTAGGGTGTCCAGCGTCCTGTTCTGTTTCGTTTTGTTTACCCATATGATGCGCAACCGCGCGTGCCTAAAGGCGCATAATTATGCCCACGGACTTGGCCTCGAAGCTTCGGCATTGGCCCTTCCAAGGCCTGAGATAAATACCAGCAAAACCCGCTGTATACTACCCTCAACTGGCCGCAAGGAGACAACAGCTTGGACTGCCTGTCTAGGCACCACGTCTTCGGACATAACCCTGCTAAATGGATTCTACTACTATAGAGTAAGTTAGTTAGATAGCTACACCTAGGCTAGCACGCCCCTATGCCTTAAGGGAGGCTCTGAAGCGACCGCTACGCGGCCGCTCCCCGGCGTTAAATAACACAGCAACAACAACGTCTTCTTGGCGTTCTTGCGCCTGGCTGTCGTCGCAATCCACAACCGCGCGGGGAGGACGGGGTTCGGCGAATTTCTTCCTCCTCAACGTCCGGAGATCCACGCAAAGAATACTGTCTAATTGCTACATGGGAACGTAGCAGCACTTGGATTCCTGGCAATCGTCCTCCAAGTGAGATCCTAGCCGCCGTTGGCGCTCGCGTATTCTATCAACCTCGACACCCCTGACATTAGACGGCGTAGGCGTCTGCTACTCGGCTGTGGGGAGGATGTGTCGCGTACGATGGCTCGTCTGGGATCGGCAACGCACCGTCGAGGAAAAACGGAGGGGGGATGTGCGTCTCGCGTATGTTTCTATCGACCTTCACGGACGAGACAGGGAGTGAGTGCATGAATGGAATACGAAACGGTACCGCTATCACCCACGGACTTCCGAATACGCATGCGCAGCTATCCAGTATATGGGTATGCAGAATTCGGAGTGGGCAGGAACGACTCTGTATGCAGATGGCTAGTATGCACGTCACTATTCCGAGTCCCGTAATATAGACTCTGGGCTTCTGCGGCGAGTAGCGACCTATGCCTGCACGAGTACGCTTTGAGTAAATTATGCATGATTGAACTATCATCAGAAATCGTCTATTGCAACTGCGTGTAAGCATATGCTAAGTCCAGCACGAATTGGGCCCTTGACGTCGTGACGACGAAACAACAACTTCCGTCTATGCTGTAGAAGTGGAGTGGACTTAGTAGGCGACGGTGCTATGCGTAGAGCAGAGCACAACCCGGTGAAAACGTCGGCTCGAATCTTATATTCTCTCATTTAGAAAATAGCAAGGCTACGTAAGGTCCCCGTCACATCAGAGCTTTCCACCCTGGAGCTTGACAACCGCGCTTCCATTCATCGGCCGGCTGACAACGATGGCGGCCTCCAGGTCCTTGTCACTCAGCTGCAGCCTGGAGTAGTACTTGTCCATGACGGCCTTCTTGACCCCGTCAACCTTGTTCTCGGGCACGAGGTGGACGGTGCAGCCACCCCAGCCGGCTCCCGTCAGCCGGCTGCCGTAGCTGCCGGCCTCGCGCGCGATGGCGCAGATCTCGTCGGTCTCGGGGCAGCTGCATTCGTACAGGTCACGGCACGAGTCCTGGGCCTCGTTCATGAGTCCGCCGAGCCTGGAGTTGTACTCTTCGGTCGTGTCATCGTCTGAGGAAGAGGAAGGGCGCTGTGACGGGTCTTCCAGCAGCGACAGGAACCTAAGGACCCGCAGTGCCTCGCTGAACACGTGCAGTGCTCGCTGGCGGAGCTTGAAGCGCTCACCGCGCACGGGGAAGCTGGACATGAACTGAGCCTTCACGTCATCTACCGAGGCGCCAATGCCAGCGGCGACTTCCTCGAGGGTGTAGCCCCGCTCCTGGGCGAGGGTCGAGTTGGTTAACTCGATCAGCTCCGTGAGCTGCTCGGGCATGGACTTCTGCGTGTCTTTGAAGTAATTCTGGTGGAACCCGCGGATTGAGACGCCAAGGGGACCTGCGTCTTTGGGCAGCTCGGTCCCTGGTGGGCATAGCTTGGCGTTCAGGTAAGCGGCCGCCATACTGCACTCGACCACTCGAAGGTTGTAGTGAATTGGGCCCGTCTCCTGCTTGTTAGAAGTAACGAACGACTGTGCCACCAGGAAGCACAGTTCAGGGTTCGTTTTCGGGAAGAATACTGGCCGCGCAGATAGCGACGGTGTGAAGGAGACCAATAGGGCGGAGCCCCTCTCGGAGAAGACTGAAGCAGACTGGTCCATCCTGAACTAATGTGAGTGCAAAGTCTATAAAGGCACGGACATAGAATGGATTTTACCCTCCGGAGTTAACGCCAACGGCTCTCTCACTGACAATGGCAACCTCGGTCAGGTCTTTCTTGTCCACGTTCGTCTCCCCGTTCGCAATCATGACTGCCAGCGCGCTCGCGCTCACGAACGCGGCGCTGGAGCTGAGACCACCGCCGGCCGGCACTGTCCCGTCCATGAGCACCTGCATGCTCCTCGGCTTGAAGTCGGCGCCGTGCTTCTTGCGCAGGAGCTCCAGGGCGCCCCTGAGGCCAGATTTGAAGTAGTTGGACCATTCGTGCTTCGTCGCATCAATCTCCACCTCGGAGAAGGGCACGTCGAACTCGCGAGTCGGGTACCGCTTGTCGTCGACATTGGCCAGCTTGATCTTGTACGTGCCATCCCGCGGCGGTGCGAGGTCGGTGGACACCGCCAGGATGACGTCGGCGGTCATGCCCATGGGCAGCACCGAGTACAGAGAGTAGTCGATGTGCTCGCCGATGATGTTCACGCGACCCGGCGACCGCGAGACGAACTGCGCGGGGGCGCCGTACGTCGCCTGGAACTTGTCCAGAAGGCTATTCCATCGCGCGGTCTGATCGCCGAGGGCCTGCTCGTTGTAGATGTCCCGCAGCGCAGTAACTGTAGGTACAGAGCTTGACATTTTCGCGTCGCTACAAAGGCCGCTTATAACTCTTCGGTAGAGAGCTGAAGAAACCAAGTATAGATGATTTTCAGCTCTTGCCCCGCGTTGCGAATAGGAACTTGGAATTGCTGCCCCGCACTAATTGGTGGATGGATACTGTACGACTGACTATATAACAAGGTTTGTTCTAGCGTAGGTGAAGAAAAGGGGCACACAAACACCGAGTTCGTGTTCTTTTCTTGCACTATTCGCATCCAGATATTTTACCTACGACTCCTCTGGCGGAAAGGAAACTCGGGGAGGATACCTTAACTGTTATTGAAAATTTTCGAGCTCATTCTTCGAGCCGACTGATCACTCGACCGTTGCCACACGATTTCAATGCCATGGACAAGGTGAACCCACGAAAATAGGGCTGCTTTTGTCCTATGTAGATTCCGTCATACCTGCCCAGTTTAGCTAGACCCGTTCCCCGCAGACAACTCTGCGCAGAGAGCTGGGCACGCACTTGTACTCAGGATGATGGAAGGGACCAGAGAACGGCCGGTTTGCGCATTATGTTCAGAAATAAGTCTTTAAGATCAAAAGGCAGGGATACTCTTGAACATACATCCTGGCTTGGCATGTTGGGATGTTTTGCTTTCTTCGGGTAATTTGTTTTCCCCAAGTGGAAATGGAAGTACATACGCAGGTACCTAGTACTTATCTTCTCGGCTAGGATGAACCCGATAGCCGAGATGATTCTTCGAGGAGAGCTCCAAGGCTCATCATAATCTTGTTTTCATTTGTACCCACACAGTAGGCACTCCGTGACTGGACTCAACCAACCATCCGATGCGTGCCCTGATATAGGCCATACTAGGGGGTCAAGTAATGGAGAGGCCAGCCCTGTCTATGCTATGCCTATGTTCTCGGCCGGACTGTTCGCCAAATTTTTGAGGTGTAAATCCCAATATGGACTACCTTAAGGCTACAGGCTACCGGTAACCTCTATTGCCCCATTCTCCTTCCACTACTCTTACTACTATCTTTCGAACGATGTTGCGGCTTGGTTATAACCCATCTAGCCCTCCTGCGAGCTGAAGACCCTTGCCTATACGGCCACTACTCGACGCGAGACCGAACTTGTCCCACCCGAAAATGCTGGTAATGGGATTGTGTGGCTGCAAAAGTCATGGGCACTCGTGGAGCAGCTACACTAGCAGGAGATGGGCTTGAGACCGACAACGTGAATCAGGTCGTGGCAAACGCACCATACTCGCTTTGCAAATTCACGGCTAGCCAAGCCCTGACAGCAGTCCAGGATCTATCACGGACTAGAACCCTAACACTGACATCAATGTGAATAAACAAAGTTGAATGCTTTCGAGGACTCGCCGGCTTCAGCTCCGCTGTATAGACGGTTATCTAGAGGGCAAAAAGGTGCAAGCAACGGACTTTACGAGGTGCTTGATAGTTCTTCGGCCGAGGAACCATGGCTACTATAGTTGTCCAGTATAGTAGTGCTAGACAGACGTTTCCGATGCAGGTACCGAGTCAGAATCATGTAGTGATTCCAGGGGTACCACCGGTTTCTGCCCCGGCTACAGAGTATAAAATGTGGAATGCTCTGGGAAACGGACTTGGTTAGTCCGCAAAACGTCGAGGAACGTAATGGCCCTGGGCCGCTACCCATAAGACGACGAATCTAACGGCAAATATTCCCGTATTCGTCCCGGGAGGTGGTATGTGGATAAGGAACAGCTTGAAAGCAAAATGTTGGGGCTCAGGGGTAGTCCACCTAGACCGAAGGGTATTCCATACTGGCACAATATATCGTCTTAATACTCTCAGTGACGTGCGCATGGACAATCTCTCGTTGTGGTGATTTGTAAGTAGATATTTTGTATATGGATTTAAGATGTGCCCACTCTTGGATTAAACTCGGATTTTATCTAATTGCTTCCTGTTGTAGTATATGATAGAGCTTATAGATTGGGAATACGTAACGTAAGGGCGGCGCTCAGGGGCTTCCTTGCCGTTGTGCTTTGAGTCTCTCGTTGAGGATATTATCCTACTAGTGCTCAATATGCAGCCTGTTCCGCCCAGTCCACACAGGTCAGGATGTATCGCTTGTTGGCTCGTCTCAGTATACTCTCTAAGTAGAGTATCACTGACTGTACGTGTACTTCCTTTATATGAATATGTATATAAGCTCTACTACGGGAAGTTACCTCTATGCGGAACTCCGTCCCCTGAATCAAGGCTCACCCTGAATGCCGTTCTTAGGATGAATTAGTGCGTAGGCCCATCGCCCAACGCAGCCCAGCACTGAAAGCTGTTGAGCACCTTGAGGAGGACATGCACAACACAGAGCAGACATACACGTCATTGTAAACATTACGGGGGGATATTCTGCCAACACCAGAGTAACATTCTCTATAAGAGTCGTCCTCCGCTTCCCTCGTCAGCGCAAACCTTTTCTCCTCTCCTCACTCCAACCTTATTACCTATTCACAGAGACAAGACAAAGCAGATAAAACAAAGAATACGGTCCATCATGAAGATCGATCTCGTCTCTCTCGCCATGCTCGTGGCTCTGGGTGGGCTCGTCGACGCCATCCCCACCCCTGACAAAGAACGCAATCCTGCCCATCGCGACGACGGCAGCGAGCATGTCCAAGTAGGTGCTGGTGGCGCCGCCCACGGAGCGGGTGGTGCTGAACACGGCGCATACGGAGTCGAAGCCGGTAAAGGCGTTGAATTCGTCGAAATCGCGGCCGGCAACCATGGTGCCGCTGAGATCGAAGGCGGTAAAGGCGGCTACCGCCGCCTATCAGTGAAAGGCGGCAAAGGTGGCTTTTCCGGCGGTGGGAGCGGCAAAGAGACCGGCCAGGAAGCCGCCCAGGAGGCCGGCAAGGAAGCCGCCGCCCAGGACGCCGCCCAGGAGGCCGCCAAGGACGCCGCCGCCAAGGAGGCCGCCAAGGAAGCCGCCGCCAAGGAGGCCGCCAAGGAAGCCGCCGCCCAGGAAGCCGCCCAGGAGGCCGCCAAGGAAGCCGCCGCCAAGGAAGCCGCCGCCCAGGAAGCCGCCAAGGAGGCCGCCAAGGAAGCCGCCGCCAAGGAGGCCGCCCAGGAGGCCGCCAAGGAAGCCGCCGCCCAGGAGGCCGCCAAGGAGGCCGCCAAGGACGCCGGCCAGGGAGCCGGCAAGGGGGCCGGCCGGGAGAAGGGCAAGGAATCCGGCCTCCTTGCCGCCCAGGAGAAGGGCACGGAAGTCGGTTACGAGAAGGGTAACGAGGCCGGCTACGGAGGCTTCTACGCGAATGTCCGCGGAAAAGACCACAAGAGCACTCGGGAAGGCGGCGGCCAAAATGACAAGGATGACAAGCACTACGGCAAGCACTACCACAGGGATGACAAGCACGACGTCAAGGATGACGGCTACTTGAATAGCTACAAGGACGGCTACTTGAATAGCTACAAGGACGGCTACTTGAATAGCTACAAGGGCGGCTACTTGAATTCCTACAAGGACGGCCACATGGATAGCTACAAGGACGACAACAAGGACGACAACAAGGATGATCACAAGGATAAGGATGACCACAGGGAGAAAGACAACCACAAGGGCGGCCGCAAGAACTTCTACAAGAACATCACCGGGAGTGACGGATCCGGAAGTGGATCGGGAAGCGGTAAAGGCTTTTGGAAAGCATATTAAGAGGTGAGTTATCAGCGTAATCACTAAGGACAACGCTAATGAGTTATATGTCCCTCCACAGAAGTCTCTATTCGCCAAAACGAGCCGGAGGCGGAAGGAATGTACTGCATTCCTTCGCCCGCGTCCCCAGGGTGAGTTGAACTGATGAAGGGCGAGGAGGTTGAAGATACTAAGGCTAATACGGGTTGCAGCTCTCAAGATACCACCCCAGTGAGGATTGGGGCGGCGGCAAGAAGACTACTGCACAGAAAGTTATCCTTGCACAAGAATTGCTTTCCAAATTTCCATAGATTGGCATTATATATTGCGAGGGCAACTCCCGAGTTACATACTGCGGATTAATTTATAATTCTTTCCTTTAGCATCCCATGGATCGGTTTCCGGTGAACCTGCTATTGTGTACTTTGAGTCGAGAGATTCACAAGCCTCCCACGATATCCGTCTAGGAGACAACCCAGTTGCTGAAGTATGGACCCAACTGGGGCCCTTCGGAGTTTCTCAAGGAGAACCTCGGCTTGCCATTGCGTAGACACTTTATTGGTTATAAGAGCAGACAAGACTACGCCCATTATACGAGTTTGACCTTGTCCATGCTATGCATGAGATCCACATAGGAGGTCTTTAGACCGTTTATGTAAGAACAGATGTCTCAAGTGGTGTGGTAGTTAGGCCGTTATGTCTAGTATAGAGCTAGACAGCCGTTTCCAATGCAAGTTCTTGACGCCCAGCTACATCATCCCTGGTGAGCCGGAAAAGTGCGATTTTTCTATTTTATCCCCTGAAAAGCTTATCCTGACAAAGCTCCAGAATGTCCAAGATACATAGATCTGCAAAACGGTATTCTTGAAGTGGGAGTATATCTTTCCTTATCCCTCTACCGTACTGTCCAAGAGCATATCTTGCCTTGTTAACTGTCTTTGACTATAAATGGCCAATTCAAACCCTCAGCTTCGGGGCAATAATCAAAGAGGGGCTCGGTGGAGACTCTGAAGTGGCACGAAGTACTTCTCAGAGTACCATGCTTGAGAGGACCGCTTGGTAGTGAACGGTTCAGAGGGCATTTAGCTTGGTCTAGCAGAACGACATAGCCAGGATAGCAAAGCTCTACAATTGCATGGTTATGAATGTGCAGAACTCTGCGACTCTAGAAGGCAACCCCCCCTTGGCTCGCTACTGAGCACATTGACCTTTCCAGAAAAGGGGAGAAGGGAGAATTAGTCTCCTAGTTTAGCCAACAACCGAGCAAACATTAAATGTTTCTTGGACTTTGCGGGAAACTGACGCAATTACTGTTTTGCCAGTTGAGTTCCGCAACCCAGCTACCAGATTGGAATCCATCTACCTGATTGTCAAGGAGCAGATTAAGATCAAGGTCGGCGCGTTGCTGTTCATGACCGCGGTCCTTGCTAGCTTCATGTAATCTAAGGATCATACGCAGTGGGGTTTGCAAAAGAGATCTTCTTATCTAAATGCTACAAAGTAATGCTTAGTAGTACCGACCACTATATATACTAACCCGAAAAGGGGCCGATCCGCCAACGCAAAATCAGAAGCATGTACTTACCGGGAGCATTCAACCCCGGTATCTGGAGGCCTGGTTATCCAAATATTTCATAACCTCCTCCTTTGCATTCCAGGCGTCCCGGCGCTTAAAGAGGTTCATAAAATTTCTCAGCCTTATCAGCAGGAAGAGCGCAGCGTACAGGGCGCAGGTTTTCAGCCACGACATGGGCATCTTCGGCTGCTTCCACCGCAGCCCGTCCGCCCTGATGGCGCGGACCCTCGGGGCCCTGACCTCGAACAGCCCGAGGATCGACCGCGAGACCGCCTCGTCAGGGGGGCCGTCGCCCTTCTGGAGGTAACCCGCCAGGAGAAGCGCGAGGGCCTCGGCGTCCTCGAAGGCCTGGCTGGCGCCCTGCCCGGTCCGCGAGGGCAGCGTGTGCGCCGCGTCGCCGATGAGCACGCACCCGTCGCGACCCCAGTACGGCAGGTCGGGCATCACGAAGATGGGGAAGACGTGGCCGATGCTGGCGGACCGCAGACACCGACTAATGAGCGGGTCGGCCCAGTCGCTGTGGCGCTCGCGGAGCTGCCTCGTGATCACGCTGTGGTCGAGCTCGGCGCCCCTGTCCGGCGGTTCCGTCTCGTAGACGGACCAGTAGAGCAGCTTGTTCCTGTCGGACTGTGTGAGCCCGGAGTAGCCGAAGACGCCTGTGGGCCCCGTGAAGAATATCATCGTGGGGTCGTCGACGAGGTGCTGCGGCAGCGGCATGTCGAGGACACCCCCGACTGCACAGATCCCGCTGTGCGCGGCGTGAGAAAATGCGACGGGTTAGATGGCCGTGGCGGTTCTGATTACTTACGAGTACTCAGGCCGATATTTCTCGTCGTCACCGAAAAGGTTACGGCGGATGATACTACGGATTCCATCCGCTCTTATCACTAGATCCGCTATCTCATCCGGCGAGCCGTCTTCGAACTGCACCACGGGCTTTTGTCCCTGTCGCGCGAGGACTCTGGAGACGGTCTTGTAAATTACCGTACCCTCGGGAAGGCTCTCCTGGAGGCAGTTGATGAGGAAGGGGCGAGAGATGGGCAAGACGTCGAGATGCTCGCGTCCCAGCAAGTGATTCCCCGCCGTCTTCCATGTGAAATGGGTACAGGGGAACCCGTAGGCGTAGACCTTTTCTCTTAGTCTGTGGTCGAGATCGCCTAATACGCGGAGTCCATTTGCTTGGAGCCCTAATCCAGCGCCTAACCGGCTCGTACTGATCTTTGGGCTCGGTCGAGCTTCGTTTGAGCTGTGGTGGGGGTTTATGTTGTCGTATACTTTGACCTGAAGGTTTTGGTTGGCAGGGATGTATTTGCGAAAAGCGATGGCCGTACAGAGGCCGCTCAAGCCAGCTCCAACAATGATAACTTTCATCTGCTCAAACGTGCTGAACGGAACGAAGCTACTAATAAAGAAGCTCGGAATGGGTATATACGCTCATCCGTAATGGCAATGCATGCCTCGACGTTCAATACCTTACCAAAAGTATGACAAAAAGTGTTTTTGCTAGCCTTTTTAGGCTGAATGGCTTGTTCGTTACCGATTCACAAGCTGCCATACTTGGCACGGCACGGCACCATCTCCGCTTCCGATCTGCCCGCCGGTTTCTCGGACTTCGCGGAATTCTCTGTGATGTCGCTCAACACCCATATTTAAACAGACATCGAAACAGTGTAATACCCAAGACGGTAATGGGTAATTACATCCTAGAGCTATCCATTCAGCTTATGCTGGACTGGGTAGAAGATGTTTCATCTTGCGGCGTAATAATCAGATACGGCTCCCTGTTTAAGCACCGAGAGGCAAAGAGTGTTCTCGATGTTCCCTATTTTCATCCCACAGCGTTACGATCGACCTGCAGTAGATGTTTGAGCAAGTATTGATACCGATGCCTTGAAGCGTTTCCGTTGATGTCTTGAGTCCGCTCTTGGACGAGCAGCCCGATCGCGGTCCTCTTAATCTTGCCATTATGGTATGCAGTCCAAACTTCTCAAAATCCGCAAGCGCCAGCAGAGTACCGGACCTTAGTATGGGGCGTGGCTTAATGCTCAGTCTTGTATCTGCAGATCCGAGGTGGCTGGGATGTAAGTCTGTAGGAGGCTGCCTCCTGGCTCGAGGGGCACAGTGAAACAATATTGAACACGTCGAGACCGCCCCCACCTCCCTAAAGTGGAGGCATTGATTCGCTCACCCATACGGCGGTAGGTGATAGGGAGTCACACACTCTAGGATTCATTAGTAAAGAAATCAGATTGGGTACCGTGGGAGAGATGTCCTGGTTTCCTTGTGGTCGCCGCATGTGGGGCACAGGGTGTGATCCCCGATTATGGGGCTATAAAAGGTAGCCGGTAGTCGCCGTCCATTCCTTAGAGCCATCGCCCTCGGGCAACCCTAGACTCCTTTGGGCCGTAGGGCCCGTAAGGTAAAGGGGCACGTTTACTCGTTACGGGCGCCGCGTCTTCTCGGCGCCGCCTGGAATGATAGGTTGCCCTAGCGGGATCCAACTATCACCGCCAGGAAGCCCATCGAAGACTCCGTCCGTTCTTGTTCTGCTTTCGCGGAAATGGGATTGCCGGGACGCGCGGTTCCTAGCCAGGTGCCTCATTATTATTACCTCGAATGGAGATGTAACACTACTACACGCAGTTAATCTAGGCGGGCGCCGAGTTCCTTTGTGCCATACAGGACGAACTCGACGTATACTCGATGGTTACGTGTGGATGGTCGGGTGCATCCGTTACAGCTAAGTTAGCTTAGGAGCTAGACTTGAGACCCGCGGGGATAGCGATATCGAGCTGCATTCGGGCTTCTATGTGGAGTCTGTCACGCGTAGATGTTGGCTCGACAGGCGGTGACTATAAGCCAGGAATTACAGTCCAGGTGTGAGAGACTTGGGCCACGTAGTCAGTGGCCACGGAGTCTGGAGACCGGACTCGGCTATGAGCTCGCTAGGTACGGTAAGTTAGTTAAGTAGGCGGCAGCCGTCCTCGAAGGCTTCCTCGAGCCGATCCCGCCTAACCTGCAATCGTTTGTTGCCGCCCTATCTTGCAGCATCTGTCGGAGCTGCCATCATGCTTAGTGACTTCGTCACGGGAGCTGCGTTCGGCGCGGCCCTAAGGGCCTCGGGCGTTTACGAACCGGCAGTCATCATTTCCCAACTGAATGTAACCGATTGGCATATGGTCGAGACATTTCTAACCGCTTCTGGAACCAGTGTGTGCGTGCTCCCGTCCCTCGGATTAGACCCCTCTGGTTCTTCGGCGCCCGAGACGCAGCTGCTTGCTAACATCCACAGGGTGATCGTTGCATTGAGCCAACCGCTGAGCCATCTGAGTCAGAAACCTCGAGACTATTCTTCTGTCGGCCTCTTCGCACCTTATGATGGTAACATCATGGGTGGACTGCTCTTGGGGGCCGGGATGGCGTTGTCTGGGAGCTGTCCAGGGACGATCTTCGTGCAGCTCGGGGCAGGTATCCCTTCGGGATTCTACACCATCGCCGGGTGTGTACTCGGCGGTGTTGTCTGGTCTGGAATGCTGGCTCCAGCCCTCGAAGCTCGTACGAGGACGAAGATAAAGTCTAATGTCCAGCCGAGACTCTCCGTTTATGGACATTTAGGTATCAGCAGGGCAACTGTGACTGTAGGAATTGCAGCCATGTTTGCTATGACCGTGTCCACTATCAATCTGCTAGCGCCTTCCCAGACTCGAGGCCTGGTCACCCCAATCGCAGGAGGGCTGCTGATCGCCGGTTCACAGTTGATTTCCATCATAATACGGAGCAAACTCCTCGGTACATCGTCCTCCTTTGAAGAGGCTGGAAAGTACATATGGTGGGCACTCAGGGGAGGAAATAGCGCTGGAAGACCCAAGTCGTACGGTACCATAGTGTTCACTGTTGGAATGATCGCGGGAGCAGCTCTTGTACCATTAGTGGACCCCATAGCTTCTGGTAGTTCGACGTTTCCGCGTCCCGAAGGAGTCGTTATCAACCCCGTCGGTGCGGCACTCGGCGGCGTGTTACTTGCCATAGGTTCCAGGATGGGCGGAGGGTGTACGGGCGGGCACGGCATTAGTGGAATATCGCTACTCTCTGTCTCGAGCTTTATCTCGGTGGCGGCTATGTTTACCGGGGGGATGGCTGCCTCAATGCTCTTAGGCTTATAGTTGGAGAAGCTCTGGGAAATGTATATAACAAGCCGGGCCAAACTCCTCCCCACTTTTACCATTTGAAACAACATGTGTCGATAGAAGATCCATATTATACAAATGGAAATGGCAATAGGAGAGTGATTCATATGTTAAAAAACATGCGCAACTTGTATTAAACCGCGAGGCTAGCGTTTTAACATTAGTGTACAACTGTGGCCTCGTGCCAAGTGAAATTCCACCCGAACCGTCCGAATCAAGATTAGGGCCGTAGGAGTTTGAGAAGGCAGATGCCGTGAATCTGTAGAAAAGTGTACACCCCCTTAGCACCACCCGGGTTCCTCATCTTAAGCGAGACAGTTTGTAAGTGGTGAAAAATATCAAATCCTTGGTGGCCGGTCTAAGGATGAAAGCCATAGCAAGGCTGTTTAGGCTGTATAAAGCCCATGAGCTGAACACTTGGTCGAGCGAACGTAGACGAGGCGAGGCCAACCGCTGAAAGCCGCATCATGTGGGATGGTGACTTGCTAGTAGTTGAGCTCGCCGCCACCTCCGCCCGCAACATGATCCAGGTCCTCATAGCTCTTGAGGCTCCGTCCCTGAACGGCCTCGCGAGGACCTACCGCCGCTCCGCCAGCGGCACCATCGCCCCAGCGGCCGGCGCCACCCCTTCCACGACCAGCACCCTGGCCGTCCTGGGCCCAACGTCCTTGCGGTTGACGCCGATCGTAAGGACCCGTACGGTTCTGGAATCTGCCAGCACCACCAGGTCCGCCACGTCGGATAGGGCCCCCGCCGCCACGCTCATCGCCTCCCGCATTCCATCCCGCAGCTTGCATAGCGTGGTTGCCTGTGAAAAGCGGGGGCATGCCGGGAAGACCGGGAAAGCCAGGGAAAGGCGGCATCACATTATTCATAGTAAAGTTCTGCAAATTGAACCCACGCGGTGTCCCCTGCTGCGTCTGTCCACTGCTAGGTGGGAAATGGCCATTGCTGTTGGCGTCTGTCCTCGATGGGGCAATGTGAGCCGGGTCCAGAACATATGCATTGATAAGGTCAAACTAGCTCCGTGGTTAGCTCAAGTCAGCTGCCTCAAGATGGACCATCTCACCTCTTGCCGCATATTGTCCATCCACTCTGTATGTCGTTTCTCAACATGCTTTTTCCAAAAGTGCTCTTCCTTGAAAAGCTTGGTGCACTCGGGAACCTTGCATCTCCACTTATGTTCGTCTTCCTGCTTGACGAACTTGGAGAGCTCCTCGTTGACGGCCTCGTCTGTGGGCTTGCCACCAAGTTTGCGGATATCGACGGATTCTGGTTCCAAAATCTGCATGATCTTGTCCTCGAAGGTCTTGACCCACTTGTAAGCTCGTTCGAGTTGTTGCTCAGATTTGGAGGACGTGTTGCGGAACTTCCGGTTAGGTTCAACTGCCTCGCCTTCCTCCTCGTCTTTGACCTCCTCCTTTTTCTTGGAAGGAAAAGGGTCGCCGTTGGCACTCGCTCTCGCGACGTTCTTGGCTGCAGAGGATAGTGTACTTCGGGGTCGACGAAGGTGCCCCCCAGGGCATTTTCGAGTCAGCTCGTGGATAGAGTCGCTCTCGAAAACACAGAAGAAGCAGAAGTTGAACACCCGGCGCAGGTATTCGATCATGAGGTCAAGCTGCTTCTTCTTTACCAGAAGCTCTTCGTCGTCGACCTCGTCATCGATAGCGCCCTCTTCGTCCGACTCTCCCATTTCACCCTCTTCCCCATCTTCCATAGCATCATCGAAGTCAAGATTTCGTTCCTTCTTGGCCTTCTTGGCAGGAGCTGTAGAGCCTGTTGGCTGGAGGTGTCCTGCGTTTCGCAAACTCTCTACCCTTTCCTCAATTCTTAAAGCGGCATTGAAGTCTGATCCGAAGTCCTCCTCGAACTTATTGATCAATCGCTGTACCAAGGTAAGGTCTTTCTCGATTCTTTCGGGTGCAGAAAAGAGATCCCACAGTGCCTTCTTACGGGGATTACTAGGAGGATTATGAACGCCAACATGGCAAACAAAGTCGCCTCGGACTTCGTCTTTGACCGTCTTGCCATTAACAGCCTCGAGTGCCTTCTCAGCGGTCGATACGGGGCCGGGTGATTTGACGGTTATATCACCATCTTCATCCTTTGGATCGGCACGTTCGACGGGGGCGGCCGTCTCCGAAGCAGGATGAAGCATGACCCAGCCCATGCGATGGTATCTTTTGCTGGGATTCGGATCGCTTAGAGATAACCACTTGAAGCCGCCTTCTTCCTCGCCGAGATGCTCCTTACAGAAAGTCTCCAAATTCTGTCGACTAACGTGGGGTGCTATAGTCTTAATCAGGAGGGTTGGCTGATACAGGCTGTCGTCGCGTAGGTCATTGCCACTTGCTGGAACTAGGTCGCCAACGCCAAGCACTTCATTAGCTGCAGTGGCTTCTCCCTCTTCCTTCTCGACAACTCCACCCGCCCCGTTACTCTCACTTTTGAGAACCCCCTCCAGGGAGAACTCATCAAAGGTGCCCGACTCAAGGTCCTGCTCCCACTGGCTGTATGCGCCACGTCGGAACTCATTCAGCTGGGCGCGGAAAGCATCTCGGACTTCAGAAACGTATCGCTCGCGAAACCACTGTTCTTTCTTATGCTCAGCGACAAAGGTCCTGGCCATCTTGGCCTGAAGCTCCTCTCTGTATGCATCGTACGCGGCCTGGATCTTGGCTTTCTCCTTCTCGCGTTCTTCTTGGTTCTCACGCTGACCACGCGGTCGCTCAGGTTCGCGACGGCGACCCGTGCGCGCACGTTCCTTCTCCTCCTTAATCTTCTCGTTGGCTCTCCACCACTCGCCAAAGTACGAAAAACCAACTTGGAATGGCAGTTTGACGGGGTCCGTCAATGGGTTGACAGCGGGCGGAGGAGGCTCATTAGTGCTCTGGCCCGGAACATAGCGGTCAATATTGGCGGGAGGCGAGGTAATGCGACGTCGGTCATCTCTATCACGAGTGCCGGCATACTCGTCTCTACCACGACCCCGGGGCTCATACCGGTCTAAGGGCGGAGGGGACCGAGATCGATGTCGGCGGCTACGGTCATGGCCTATAATAATTAGCTTCTGCTTCAAGAACATTTAATGATTCGGGATTGATCAAGAATCAATGGTACTGATCAAATTGAACATGGCACGGGGATAAGAGATGAGGTCCTTAGCCCCGAAGAGGACTTCATTGATCCAAAGAAAACGCACCAGGGGAGCGGCCACGGTAAAAGCTATCCACGCGGTCATCCTTGATCCGGTCGTCCCGGCTGCTCCAACCACGCTCGGGAGGAGAGCGCCCCGGGCCATCGCGATACGAATAGGAGTCCATATTGTTGCCGCAATCCGTTGCAGGATGTCTCTCTGGTGTATCCGGAATTCTTAGGCAATTGATGGGAGGCTCATATATGTAGGGCCGTTGTCGTTCATGCAGTTTGTCGCTCGTCAGGTGATCTCAAATAGTAGAGGGTGTATCTGGTGCCTACTGTTTGGCATCGTGCTTGCCGTTAGAGAAACCATTCTGACAACGTTTGAAGGGAGTAATGAGAACGTAAAAGGTAGTATAGCAGAATTATATGAGGGGACGAATTGGGGCAAGCCAGAGACGAAGAAGGATGAGCAGCATGGGCAGGAGCATTAAACCCCACAACAAGCAAACAGGACGAAAGGGTAAAGTTATGGGAGTTTGAAGGTGGAAGGATGGATATCGATCAAATGTTTGTCGAAGTTTGTGCTGGTAAAGTCTTTTTTTGATGAGTGTAGTAACGGAACTGAACGTTGAGTTTGATATGGAGTTCAGGGCTAAGTGCTGTCGGGAAGACGTATCGAGACATTGAGGGCAAGGGAAGAGGGATTGTTTGACAATTGGGAATGCCGAAGAGCTATTGAGAAGAGGATTGTGATCGGGAAAAGGATTGACGAACTGTATAAATGTGATTTCGCATATACGCGTTAATTCTGAAACCAGACTGTCACTGAGACAGCTCAGTAGACAGACTCTGGGGAACAGAAGGTAGAGGTTGCGACATAGTCATTCACGATGCGCGACGATAAAACGGGCGGATAGGGAAACATGAGTGGAGCCGGCTGACTGATAAAATGAGCTAGGGAATGGCGAAACAATTATCCATCGCAGCAGATAAGTACCTACCTAACGTACCACCTAGATACCAGGTATGCATGTACTTGTATATCGGCGGTTGATGGAGTAAAGCACCTACCTAGGTTATGGATTGATCTCAGTGGTACTGAGGAAGGTTGGCGATGAGGAAGGTACAGGTACATAGCAAGTTGGTACGCAGGCTCAACCTTATGCCTATTATGTACAGCGATACAGAACCACCCCTTCCTTTCTTTAAGCCATAAATGAAGATGTTAACGCACCTACAGTAATTTCTTTCCCATGGTGACCGCGCAGCTACAGCTGTTAATTAGGCATAATTCACAGCTTTGATAAATGTTTACTTAGCCTTATACTGGAGGTTTCTAAATGTGCATTTAAACGTGAGTTGTTAACCTGGAAGGCGGTACTTCGATGGGTGGTCTGAAAACCAGACACAACCACATCCTCACCAAACTCCGTAAGACATCCATTTTATTTATCTAAAGGTAACCGAGTAGGTAACTAGATTCGTAGTGCTAGTTATTGGATTTTTTTTTAAAAAAAATAAATTAAGTGTAGACGGTTCCGATAACAGAGGAAGATATTTACTTATCATGAGGATTATTATCTTACCAGGCATACCTGTTCTCACGTTATAGAATATCTACTTATTGATTATATAAGACCTTTGGAGTGGACACTTAACGCTGGATACGTCATTACTTCGGAGCTGTGTTCCCGATGTACGTGGTAAAGGAATGTCAGGTGGTATAACGACATCCTCAACAGTGAAACGAACCCTCCTTATGTGCAGCCATTTCTCGACATCATACTCGAACTGATCCACCTCTCCACCCCTCCAAAATGACAACCTACATCCCGCAGCTCACGTTACCAGAGCGGGTCTTCGCCAGCGCACCGGCGTCGATCCTGCTGCCCGTGGCGCTGGGGACGGCAGTGGGCTACAGCACAAGACGTAAGTCTTTCTTCCCTTCTTCCTCCATCTCCCTCCACTTCGTACTTGCAACCAGACAACTAAACCCAACCGCCACGTCAAACAGCAAATCAAACAGAGGAAACCTACAACCTAATCAGACAACCCCCGCTGCGACCTCCGCCCTGGGTCTTCGGGCCCGTGTGGACGGTGCTGTACGGCCTGACAGGGTACGGCGCCTACCGGGGGATCGGGCTTAACCTAACATCGGTATTGCCGGGTACTATGCCGGTGGCAAGGCGGGCCGCGACGCTGTACATGCTGCAGCTGGGGCTGAACTTGGCGTGGATGCCGCTGTTCTTCGGGGCGCGGCGGCCCGCTGCGGCCATGCTAGACGTGCTCGCGCTGCTGGGTGCCAACGCGTACCTCGCGCGCCTGTTCTTCGGTACCCGCGACGGGCTCGCCGACCCTGTCGCCGGCTGGTGCTGGGCGCCCTACGTCGCGTGGCTCAGCTTTGCCGCCTACCTGAACGCCGGCGTCGGGTATCTCAACGACTGGGATATCTCCGATGCCACGCTGAGGAGGCGGAAGGCAGCCGGTAAGGGTGCGCAGTAAAGGGACGAGAGTGGCGAGTTGTTGTATAAGGTGTCTTGCATAGGTGGGAAGAAGTGACTTGGGTTATCAGATACCGTCACCAGCGGCCGACACATGGATCAATGAACTTATGTATAAAGTGGACAAAGTTATATCTACATGCCTCCACTATTTAAGGAGGCCAATGCCTATCTACGAGGTCGGCGTTCCCATATCTAGTTTCCCCAACAGTACCGAAATCTATTCCGCCGTCTACGCCCCTGTCAACGCCCCTGTCATGTATTCACGACGGGGAAACACCCGGAACGCCACCATATATACGCCATATCTCTCCGATCGATCCCGTCTATATAGTATCATGCTAGGTTGCTCACAGGGGCAAGTGGCGCTTCAGGCCATCGTAGACCATGAAGATGAAAGCCGAGCTCGGCGCCGACCTCAGCACCGTGATCCCACAGCCGCGGTACATGCCCCGCACGCCGCTCTGCTTCCACAGGGCCCTGCCCTCCTGCATGAAGGTCCGGTTCTGGGCCGAGCCGCCGATGGGCGACGTCTGCATCCGGGACTTGATGGTGTCGGCGGGGAAGAAGAGGAAGTTGTACGACATGCCGGCGGACGCGCCGGCGACCGCCTGCTGCCAGAGCGGCAGCGCCTCCGTGGCGAGCGCGTCCTTCTCCAGCTGCGACGTGGCGTTCCGCTCGTTGAGGAGGTAAAAGAGCTTTGTTGTGGTCTCCTTGGAGCCGAACCATGCTGAGCAGCCGCCGGCTTCCCGGAGAAATGTCCCCATCTGCCCGTGCCAGAAACCTCGGAAGCCTTCGTGCTTGTAGACTCCCCTGATGACGGACATGACGCCGGGGGCTTTCGGGGCCATACCGTCCCCGCTCGTCGTCATGGGGACTTGGATTTTGCACTTTACGAGCTCGATGGGCGTGAGCACGAAGGACGTGAGCGAGCCGGAGAACGCACCGGTGAACCATAAAGCCGGAAGAGGGAGCACTCTGTCGCGTGAATAGTATCCCGATGCGTATGCAACCTCCCTACCTAAGCGCTCGAAGAAAAAGAGGCTGCTCGTCTCGGCAGCGGCACCGAGGAGCGGCGCGGTTATCCCGCGGTATAATCCCATAACGCCATCGGCTTTTATGGACTGCCGGAAGCAGTCGAGGGGACCGGTATATCGGAGGGGGAGGTGGTCGGGCTGCGATTGTAGGCGGACTTTGACTGTGTCGAAGGGGTATTCGATGTATTTGCCAACAATGCCGGAGATCTGGAGTTTCTGTTAGATTAATGCGCCGGAGAGGTCGCCAAGGTGGCTGCCTTACAGATCCGTAGAGAATGTCTTCGATGGCCTCCATAGCCGTTGACTTCGCCTTGTCGGGAATGTCAACAGGTAGAGCCCTCACAGTTGCGGTCGACACAGGAGCTCCTCCCTCTTTAACGGCCATGCTGTTCAAGAAAGTTCGCTCCGGCACTACCGGCGACAAGATGAAGTCAACCGATCAAGATTCGTAGCTGGGAGTATACCTAGAGTTAGGGCTATTGGGCAGGCAAAAGCCCTGCGGCTTGCCGGAGTTGGCGTACGGTAGCACCGCAGGCAGGTGTAAGACGAGAATCACTCGGTAGCTACGACATGTCGGAGACGGGACTATCGTCAGCGTGTGTTGCAAGGGCGAGGACCTGTCCTGTATATGTAGCTGGAGATGTCTGGTACACACCCAGATGCAGGTTGGTTGTCACCGCTTGTCGAGCGGATGTAATTGGTGATGTTGGCTTCGGTTGATCAAGACTATCTCTATCGGCGGCATGTCGGCCTAGCTCCCTGGAGGGAAAGAAGTGTTTGGGGTGGGAGTGGAAGCCATTACGTAGCCATGGTTACCATTACGAGGGAAAGCCTGGTTTTTATAATGGGGTCTAATGCCAGAAATCGGTATAAATGCTGAGAAAATAAAGGTATCTCTCGGACAGCCAGGAACAGAAGATATTTTTTTTGGCGCATCTGAGCGATGTCGGGTTGTCGTAAGACCTCGGGAGTTCCTGGAAATTTTCGCGCTATCGATCGTTTGTGCTTGGTGTGGGATAGAGAATGGAGGGGTTTGCAGGATTGCGGGCATTGAGGCACTTTACGGAGTGTCACAGGGATCACTGCGACAAAACTCAAAAATCAGGAAGAGATACACGCCCGGGTACATTTAACCGAAATTTTAATAAATTAAGCAGAAATTCGAAGTTTTCTTAAGTATAAACATGCGTTAAACAAGATAATCGAGTAGATTTAATTGACTAATCTAACTGATTTAACTGATCTGACCTAGTTAATCTTATTATCGACTTAAACTTATCGTCGACTTTGTTTTTAAAGTCTAGAAGTTCAAAGACGCATACGTATAAGTCTGTTTCTTAGATCTTTGTCAATTTGTATAAAGCGTATAAAATTAAGTAATATCTTGAAATCTTAGAAGTCTTAGTTCCTAATATAATCTTATTGCCGATCTTATCGCCGATATAAGCTGATTTTCTTAATCTAACTGATCTAATCTAATTAACTAAGCTTAATTAACTTGAATTAATTGTCGATTTAATTAATTGTCGATTTATTTAGTTATTAACTTTAATTTATTAATATGATAATATATACATTTATTCCTTATAAGGTGGACTAGAGTGTCCAAACCCTAATTAGAGTTTGGAATTGCTGATTTTTTAATATTATAGCTAGCGTTGCACGCTTGTTATCTCACAAATAATTTAATATATAAAATGAGTTTTACGAATTTAAAAGGCTTAAATTACTTAAATAATTATATTTTTATTTACATATATTATAAGTTAATTGCCTAATTGTAATTAGTAAATACAATATATATAAAGTAAAATAGCTGTATTAAAAATTTATCTTATTAAAATCAGACTTTATTTTAAAGATTGTGGCGGCGCCTGCAGCGCAGCTATAGCTAAGTAACATTTAGTACTACGTTAATTTAATTTATAAAAGACCTATAAAAACAACAAAATCTTTAAGATAATGCTTAATATTAAGTTATATTTTTTTAATTCCGTTTTATACATTTTTATAAAAATTTTTTAAAAAAATAAAAATTCGCAAATATAATAATATTAAAGTTTTAGTGTAAAATAGAATAAAGATTATAAATATATATAGTTTTAAAAAAGCTTTTAACCATATATATAATTTTTATCGGAGTTAATTTAATAAAAATATTGAAAAAACAAGTTAAAATTTTCCTTTTATATATATTTTTATATCGGAACGCCTTTGTAACTATAATAATATAATTACTATGTATAATATTTTCTAATAGATTTTAAAAGGTAATTTAATATAGAAAAAGCTCGTATAATTATGTTTTTGTCTATACGAATTATAATTATTATATCGCAGCTATAAGAGCATTCTAGATTTAGTTACCTTTAATTTTTTTTATAGACTGCGACGTAATAACAATAGGCTGTACAGACAAAATGTTATGATCTAACGGGCTGCGGCCTCGAGAAACAGTCGCAACAAGAAAATGACTAAGCTATGTGGGTCAAGTCACGTGATGGCTTGACAGGATCTATCGTAGAGCCTATAAAGCCAGGCTCGATAAGATCGGGAAAATCAGGTATAATACGCTCGTTATTTCCATAGTCTAGATAGCATTAGCTGGTAACACTTATCAATACCAATCGCTTGCAATACGACTTCTGCACCCTTGGTATTAAGAGATGTGACTAAGTTACCTCATTGTTACAGAGTCCTACAATACTTCTGCTAATATAAACCCGTATAACTAAGGTTCAATAGTTGGTTAAACCCTTAGCCGTTATATAAAATAATTACTAGACGGATTTTTCTTATTTTAAGAATATTAAGAAAACCCGACGTATAATAATACGACTAGTAATTATATGATTACTATTTATATAAATATTATAGTCGCTTATTTTCTAAACTTAAATTTAATTGTATTAGCTTTTATTTTAATTTTATAAATTTTTAAAAATTTATATATATGTATATAATTTTGTATTTAATAAAAATATTAAATAATAAATTTATCAGATATAAATTAATTATATTTTAATTATGAAATTATTTCGAATTTATTTGTTTTTAATTTTTTTTAAACTTTAAAGTAATAACAATAACTCGTATAATTAAAAATATAATTAAACGAGCTTTATTATATTAAAATACTTTTAAACAGCTTCTAGGAAAATAATATACTCGGTATTTACGTTATCGTAACTATAAAAACATTACATTTGATAATTTTACTAAATTTTAATTTAACTATATTAGCTTTAATTTTTTGTTACGACCCAACTCAAGATCGGCCACGAAAATGATCGGACCCACAAAAAAGAGTCACGTGATTTGGATCTCTCTTAGCATCAAGATTTAAATAAATCCATATAGAACTAACCGAATCTAATAGCATTAAATCTTTAATAACGTCAAAATCTAATAACGATTTAATTAATTTATGAAAATATATACGCTTATTACTTCCATAATCTAAATAGCTTTAACTTGCAATAATAATTCGTTACCCAAAATATTTTTGGTATTACAAGACGTAATAAATTACTGTATGTATTGCTTAAATTCCTACGATATTTCTGTTAATATAAATCTGTCGACTTAAGTTTAATAATTGGTTAATTAACTTAGCCGTTATACGTTATAAGTTTTTATTCAGTAATACCGTTAAACTTTAAGCAATATTTAATACTGTCAAAATATCGACCAGCATTCAAAAAACCTTTGCTTAACAGTTTCAGGCTCGAATTCGGGAGTTGGAAAGAAAAATTCGACAATTTAAAGCTATACCTGCCTAACCCTTTTTCGTTCGTATGAAGTCGAAAAAACCAGAATCTTACGATAAAAAAAACAACCTTTAAACCTTTTTAATTTAGGCACGAATTTACTTTTGTTTTTTAAATTTTAACGACCTAGCGGATATAATCTTAATAATAAAAGTATGCCTAACAAAAAATGCGGTTAATTAATTTGAACCTATTATAAGAAACTTTTTAGAAATAAAAAAAGAAAATAAGGAAAATTTTATTAACGAAATCTTTTCGACTTATATTAATTTTGAAAATAAAATGCGCGATAATTTCGGCAATCCGGATAAAAAACAATTAACGGCTTAATAACTTTTATAATTCCGACAAAAAAAACCTGCGTCCAAGTACGCCGTAACCTTTAAAAGTTTTGCAGCTAAAGCAGGATAGGAAGATAACGAAGCCGATACTCTTATCGACATATTTTATAAAGGATTAAAGAACGATATAAAGGATAAAATTATTCGAATCGAACGACCAATTGCTTTGGACCGGTATATCGTAAAGGTAATTAAGATTAACAATCGACAATTTAAAAAACGACAAAAAAAAGGATAATATGCCTTACGTTCGGGATATAAGTTTAACCAAAGAAAAAAACAAAACGCATTCCTTACTTTTCATAAAACGGCGCCAAAACTTATGGAACTCGGCGTTACTTACAAATAAAATTAAAACCAGATTAAATGCTTTAATTATAGCAAAATGGGACACAAGGCCTATAAGTACAAAAAACTCAAGAAATTACAATAAGATAACTGGACTTTTATATCGGAAGAATAATTCAGGAATAATTAAGGAAACGATAATAAAGTTATTAACATAATCCAAGCTAAATACGCATCAAGCCCTAAGTAAAAGGTCCAATAAGGACCATTACGATAAGAAATCCGACGAAAAATATAAAAAATCAAAAAATTGGCTTAACAAATAATACAAATACAGCAAAAGGCATTATAAGGATAATTACGCGAATACCAGAGTTGAACAAAAAAAATCTGTCCCGGAATACCCGATCGATATAACAGAATGCATACTATACACTGTCGACGATAAGAATACCCCGATTACGAAAAATGGAAATAATATATTTACGTACGAATTACCCGCATGTACTATAAAGGATTCGACTTTCCAAATCTAACCGGGCATAATAAAAACGACAAATAATAATATTAATAATTTCGAACTATAGCTCCAAAAAATATCTAATAGCTTGCCGAAATAGAAAGTTAATTTAAAAGAAAATAATGTCTGCAGGAAAACCCCTTTTGTTATTATAAATAATATAATCACTAAACGAAAAAGGAATTAATTTAATATACGGTAAAAAAGCATTATTAAAAGTTATTACGAATCTTTATTTTTAATTAATATTTATTATAAATCCTTACGAAAAAAAGGCCATTAAGAAAAAAATACGTTAATTTATAAAAGATTTCTAAAACGATAGTTATAATGACGCATAATAGGATACAATCGTAAATATAAAAAAACAATTTATTCGATAAGAAAAAAAACTACAAAAAAATCAAAAACAATTAATACGGCTCGAAAAAACAATATACCGACAATAACGACAAATATAACAGCTTAACGCGTTAAACGAAAAAACATAAGCAAAACTTAACCAATTCGAATAAAAGTTAAAAGAAAAAGATTACCTATAAAAAAGCCGCAAAATAACAAAACCTAAAAAAGTTAAAAGGAATTCCTAAAAAAGGCTTTAAACGCAATAATAAGAAACGTTAACGACTTTATTATTTTGGTTATATAAATCGGAACGCATTGGTATATCGCAATAATAAATTACGGAGCTCTAAGCGGAAATTATATTGTACCAGATATGGTTAATAAGCTTAAATTACTATGGAGATATAAGTTAGAACCTTATATAACGACGAATACCGAAAGTTAAAAATTCGCTTACGATAATAGAAAAGTTATACGCAAAATTAATTATTTCGAGATTTTTATTTAAGGATAATATTAAACGGTTAATTTCGATATCGTTCTATTCGAGAATTACGATATGATTTTAAGATTACTATGGATATATCAATACGGAATTTTGATTAACGGCGGAATTGGCCAAATAAAGTTTACTTTATTCCTTATTAATAAATAAAAAAAGGAAAAATTAAGATTTTAATATTTGATTGATGATGGCGACGAATATAGGCATAAGGATACGACAAATACCTTATTACTTAAAGAAATAAAATTCAAAAAAGAAAACGGATATTAAAGAAAAATATAACGCATTATTATTATTATTAGAACGAAACTAAAGCAATTAAATGACGATTTGGAACAACAAAAACAGCAGCCCAAAAAGTTAGAAAATCTGATTAATGTGCTACTATAATACCATAAATACGAATAGCTTTTTAGGAAAAAGTTCGATACGAAATTATTAGAATATAGCGAATAAAATTATGAAATAATCCTTAAAAAAGGATTTTCGACAAAGTTTTACCTTATTTATAACCTTAATAAAAACGAATTACGTATTTTCAAAAAAATACCTGGAAAATCGGTTACAAAAAGGATAAATTCGACTTTCAAAATTATTAGCAGGATATCTTATATTTTTCGTATTTAAAAAAAATGGGAAATTACGATTTGTAATTAATTACCGACAACTAAACGACGTTATTGTCAAAAATCGAATATTATTACCTTTAATTACGGAAATAAAAAACCGACTTTATAAAACTAAATAATTTATAGTATTCGATTTTAAAGATAAATATAACTTTATCAAGATTAAGAAAAAATACGAATGGAAAATAACTTTCAAAATAAAGTACGAACTGTTTAAATATTTGGTTATATTAATAGAACTTACGAACGTACTAATAACTTTTTAGCGAATAATTAACCACGTATTACAAAAATATCTCGATATTTTCGTCCTTTGCTATCTCGACGACATTTTTATTTTTTCGAAAACAAAAAAAATATACGCAAAATACGTTCATAAAGTTCTTTAAGCTTTACAAAACGCAAAATTACTTATTAACGCAAAAAAAAAAATTAGTTCTATATATAAGAAGTAAAATATTTAAAACATATTATTATTCTAAAATACATCAAAATAAACCCTAAGAAAATCGCTACAGTTACAAAATAACAAACGCCAAATACGGTTAAAGAAGTACAGGTATTTCTTGGATTCGCCAATTACTACAGGAAGTTTATTCGAAACTTTAGCAGAATAACTATACCCTTAACAAATTTTACGAAAATTTTTTTTAAATGAACGCTAAATACGAAAAAAACATTTCAAGATATTAAGGATATAATTATTAACGAATTAATACTAATTATATACGATCTAAACCATCCCGTTAAATTAAAAACTGATATTTCGGATTATGCGTTAAATGTAATAATCGGATAACGAAATAATTAAAGCAAATTACACCTTATTGCATTTTTTTCGTACAAATTAAAAGAAGCCGAATTTAATTACGGCATTCCAAATAAGGAATTTATAGCTATTATTATGGCATTTCGAAAGTTCAAGTACTTCCTAAAGGGAAATTTGTACCAGGTCAAAATTTATACGGATTATCAAAATCTTATCCGATTTACCACAACCAAGAAACTTACAAAACGATAATTTTATTACGTAAAGGAATTGGCGAATTTCGACTTCGTTATTATCTATAAGAAAAAATCAAAGAACGACAAAGTAAACGTTTTAAACAAACGATTAAACCTTGAAAAAAATATGTTAAAATTAGCCATACGATTTTTGATACCATTACAAAAAGATATTTACGCCTATAACAGATTACGACGATTCGGGTAATACCTTTTAATATACATTAAAGAATTTAGCAATATAACGATAATTTTCTAGAAAACCAAAAAACGAATAAAATATAAGTTTTAAAAAAATACCAAAAAGATCTAATACGAAAATATATGAATATCAATTATATGGATATCCAAGGATCCATAAAACCCTAAAGCGATTTTAACGTATATATTTTTTTCCTAAAATGAAATTAACGGTATAAAAAATCATACGGCAATATAATATTTGCGCCAAAGCAAAAACTCAATAACACAAACTATACGGAAAATTACAGCTATTACCAATCGCAAAACGATTATAATATTCAGTCATATTCGACTTTATTACTAAGCTTCCTATGTTAGGAAATCCAATTACGGAAATATACCACGATAACATTTTCGTAATCGTCGACCGATTTACGAAATTTTCCTATTTTTTACCATATTATAAAGACATAAACGCCGAACAACTGGCATACATTTTTTTCAAACACATTTTCAACATATACGGAGTACTAATGGAAATTATATCAAATAAAGGATCGACATTCGCATTTAAATTTTGGCAAGGCTTAATAGCACAAATAGGCTTAAATCACAAATTATCCAGCGCATTTAGACTATAAATAAACGGACAGATAAAACAAATAAATCAAACCTTAAAAACTTATTTACGATGCTACATTAATTACGAACAAAATAATTAAGTTAAAAAGCTACCGATTACTTAATTAACTTATAATACCAGCTATTACGAAAGCATTAAAATAACATCTGCAAACGCAAATTTTGGTTTTATTTCAAAAGTTTATAAGGAAATACATAATAAAAGTCCAATTAATATTAAAACAATTCTTATATTAAAAGAATTACGATAATTACACCAGGAAATAAAAATAAAATTAAAATTCGTACGAAATTAAATAAGCAAATATTATAACTAGAAAAAGTTAGAAAGATTAATTTTTGAAAAAGAAAAGATAGTTTTCCTCGTTATAAAAATATTTAAACAAATCGACTCAGCAAAAAACTCGATTCTAAATATATCGATCTATACAAAATTACTAAAAAAATCTTAGAAAATAATTATTAATTAAAACTTTTACCAAAAGTTAAACTTTACCTAATTTTTCATATTTCTTTACTTAAATTAATAGCAAATACCATTAAGATATATACGGTATAGGACGAAATGGAAATAAAAAACGAACGAACATACGAAATAAAAAAGATATTCGACATACGGAAACAAAACGGACTTATTCAGTACTTAATTAAATGGAAAAAGCACCCAAATTTCGAAAATATCTAAAAATTCGCTAAGAACTTTATTGGCGCCTAACGCCTATTGAAAAACTTTTACTAGCGACGACGAAATTACTAAAAAAACCTCTTAATTAAGGTTATTAGAAATAAATTAGTTAAGGGAAATAAAGAATAATACGGAAAACGGAACCTCGGCCTCCGTATGCTTCTGCTTATCCAGCTTATCTATTAACTGAAATCCGCGATTAATAATTTTAATTTCCTTAACGTAAAAAAATTTCTTTTAACGACGAAAACGAAAAAAGCGATTAATGGTCTTATCGATATTACGTTATTTACGTACCAAATCCTTTTTTAATTCTTGTTAAAAGCGTAAAAACGTCTTTTTAATAATGGTTTTTTCGCGATTTAAACGATTTTTTTCCTTCTTAATATAACGTAGGGAATCGATTAAGACGCCAGAACTATCGCAATAACGACAGTTTTTAATATATTCGCTATAACGACGAATTTCTTTAATTATTTAACATTTTATACCATTTTCGAAACAAGGCGTATACGGCATAAATTCAAAACCAAATTTAATAATATAAGCAACTAAGAAATCTAGGTTTTCTCTTTGATTAGGACGATTACAAGGTTTACGATTAATAACATAACCTGCCATAGTAAAGAAAAATAATTTACTAGGAAAGAAAATCTTTAAAGATAAAGATCTTAAAAAAAAGAAGATCGTATTACGACCCAACCCAAGATCGGCTACGAAAACAGTCGGACCCACAAAAAAAAGTCACGTAATTTGGATCTTTCTTGGTATCAAAATCCAAATGAATTCATATAGAACTAACCGAATTTAATGGCATTGGATTTCTAATAACGTCAAAATTTAATAACGATCTAATTAACTTATAAAGATATATACGTTTATTACTTCTATAATTTAAATAACTTTAGTTTACAATAATAATTCGTTACCCAAGATACCCTTAGTATTACGAAATGTAACAAATTACCGTATTTATTGCTCAGTTTTCCACGATACTCCTGCTAACATAAACCCGTCGACTTAGGTTTAATAGTTGGTTAATTAGCTTAGCCGTCACATTTTTATCGAAAAAATTCGAAAAAATTCCTATACACGTATTAGCTTATATTCGATATATATTTAAAATATTTAATATATTTGATTTAAGTTAGTTGTAAAAATAAAATAAAAAATTTTTCAAAAAAATATATAAAACGAAAAAGTTATTTTGTAACTTAAACTTAGACCTCGCTGGCTCGTTACGGGGATACGTTATTTGATTGGTTAATTTTAGCGCCTTACTGTAGTACATAAAAATACATCAAATATAAAAACGAGCCAGCAGATTATCTTAGCTAGCTTAGGCCTTTCTGGCTCGTTTTTCCACTTTTTTCAAAGTTATTTAAGTACCGTTTTATAACGTTAAATATTAACCAATTAAATTTCAAATCCTCGTAACGAGCTAGCAAAGCCTAAGTTATAGTTATGCGAAAAAGGGTTCCGTTTTGTAAATTTACTTTTTAAAAAATAAAAATCGTAATAACTTAATAATAATACATTTTTATAATTGTATATATATATATATAATTACTTTAATTATAACTTATTATTAATATTACGATAATTTTGATTAGGATTCGTTTGTTATTTTTAAACTCTAATATATCTAGTAGTTATAGCTTAACTTTATTACGTTATTATTCTCTTATTTAAAATATAATAAATCCGAATTTTCTTAGTTTTATTACGCGAACCCAGAAAAACAGGATATACGTATACGTATTTTAGCATTTTAGCAAAAATAACAGATAGATATAGAATTTAAAAGTTTTATTTATAGTTGGATTTTATATAACGATAGTTAAACGATTAATTTAACCGCTAAAATTAAATATTTAATTAACGTATTAAAAACCAATTATATAATCAATTAATAATACGTAAAAGTTAATAGAAATTTATAATTTTAATTAATTAAAACTTTATTATTCGTAAATACTATAATATATTATATAAAGAGCTTATGGCTTTTGCAAAAAAGCTTGGATTTCGCCGTCCGCCGAAAAAGGTATTATTGGAAATTGAAATAATCTATATTATTTTAGATAAGGGTTAACGTTTTGTAATAACGTTTGCCCTTAATTAATTTATGTTTTTAAATTAGATAATTATACATTTAAAGAAAAAAGTAATTATTATATAATGGGAAATAAAAGACGAAACGGTTTTGTAATAATAACGATCTAAATATTTATATATATATATTTTTTATAATCTTAATTAATATAAATAGGATAATTTTTAAAATTAATAACAATTACCTATCTTATTTATTATGTAGACTTTTATTAGTTTCGTGTTTATTACGAGATAATATCGATATATTAAAGAGGTTAAGTATTTTCGAAAATTATTATACATTAATAAAAATATAATTCGATTAATAAAAAATTAAAATAATTATATTAATTTCTTTATAATAATACAATTTTAATTAACATACGTTGCGTTTTATAATTAGGTATAATAGAACAATATTACATTTTAATATTATAATTTTAATACTTATAATTATATTCGTAATATAACGGTTTAATACGACGTTATTATGCGAAATATTATTATTACTTCTACTCGTTATTATAGCTGTAACCTTAAAAAAGAATTTAAAAAAATTTATGTTCCGGTTTAATTAATATTATAAAATAAAATAAGTTTATAAAATACTGTAATATTATTTAATACCGCCTAATATTTCTTATTAATTCGTAATTAATATTATTTGTACTTTAATTTTTATTTTTATTAATAAGTTTTATAAATACAATAAATAAAAATTTCGGCTTTTTTAAATTAAAGCGTATATAATATAATAAATGTCGTTTTATTATATTAAGTATAAATAATAAAAGTAAAAGCACTATTTATAGTATTTATAATATTTATCGAAAATTTTTCTAAAAGATATATAGATTTAAAGAAAAATAATTTTATTAATTTTCGAAACGTTTTTATTTTATTTGTAAAGATCAAAAAAATAATTAGTTATATTCGGAAAATATAGGCCAGTTTGTGAGAATACAGCCCCTATATAGATGAGGCCGGTAGCCGATCAGCCACCGATCAGCCACCGACCTACTTACTAGTATAAATCCACTATCTGGCAGCTAGTGGGAAACGCCAGATGGAAGTAACCTAATACACTTACTTCTTGGAATCTGCTCTACGACTGGTCGGAGATCACCTTACCCAGCTTACAGCTGTCCATTATCTTACACAGTTAAACCGAAACAGCCGATTTATACGATAGGAAATAATAGCTTTTTTTATTTTTATTTTATTTTATATATAAATAAAATTTCTGCTTATATTTATACGTATTTATTAGTATGAAAATATAATCGAAACGTATAAAGTATAAGTAATTTTAAAAACGGATCGTTAATTTTTAAATAAAATAATATAATTATATTAAAAATTGTCGAAATTTTATTTTTTTCGAATTTTTTATTCTTTATATATATAATATTTGTATATTTACGTTATTTTCGTAGAAATTACGTACCCGATACGAACTATTTATAATAAATGCATTTAGCATATATAGAGCTTACCGAGTTTATAAAGTATATATGCTTCCGGTTAACCGTTATCGAATTTGAATTTATCGGGCATAAAATGATTTTTAAATATCTTAATTACGTCGAATAAATAAAAAATGTATCGCGAGGTTTTAATTAAAATGCATTAATAAATAAAAAGTTTTCCGACGAAAATTTTCTATTATTATTTTCTAATAATACGTTACTAGATAATATATATAATTTATCGAATAATTTATAAATATTTTATTTTTTAATTCGGGAATATAGCTTATTTGTGTTTTTTTAAACGGCACTATTTTAATTAAAACGTATCGAATTAACCCTTTTTATCGAATAATTACGGGGTCGAAAATATTTTTAATATGGTCGATATTTTATAAGGCGATAACTTTTTTGAATTTAATAAAAATAATAACTAACTATTTATTAATACTGCTTTTATTAATAAAAAAATTACAAAATTATTTTTCTTAAAAAAAACCAAGTTTATTTATGCTTTTCGTATATTATTATAAAGGGCTGCATATGCAACAACTAAGAATATAGGCCACAATAGATCTATTAAGAAATCTAGAAAACAACTAAAAAAATGCGTAAAAACAGCTAGCTATATATATAGGAACCACGGGATTAATGTTACGCTAATCTCTTTACTAAGGCCCTTAGCTCGTGATATAACCTCTTTTTCTAAATCTAATCCTCGCTTTTCCCCGTTATGCGGCAAACGCTTATTTATAACACCCTTTTAAAGACCTTGTTCCAAAGCGGCGATATTTGTAAATCCTAATCCAAAAAGTCCTTTAACGGTTACGAAAAGATTACGCCGCGTACTTTACGCCCGTACATTTTTAACACATTGCGCGTTACCAACTTTATATCCTCGTATTATTTTTTTTAAAGTTTTTGTAAAAATACAGCCCTTATGAGGATGAGGCTGGTAGCCGACCAGCCACCGATTAGCCACCGACCCATTTACTAGTATAAATCCACCATCTGGCAGCTAGTAGGAAACGCCAGATAGAAGTAACCTAATATACTTACTTTTTGAAATCTGCTTTACGACTAGTCGGAGATTATCTTACCCAGCTTATAATTATCCATTATTTTATAATTTTTTTATCTGCTATAAAAGGTAACGCGATAATTATTAAAAGCAAAGTTCGCAGATTGCAAAACGAACCTAAGTTATTAGTCGAAAAGATTGCCGATCGGAACCCAACCGACGAATAATCGATTACGGTACGGGAATAGGCGAAAAAGCTTATAACGGAACCTTAACGGGCAAAAGACCATGGTTTTCGGGATTCCGAATTACCTTATATATATAATAAGGATGCGTCCTAATAACCGTCAATTAAACGGTCGAAAAACGGGTATAATATAATAAGCATATCCTAAAGTTTAAAGCAAAAAAAAATTAAGCCCTTTAATAATAATTAAATTTTGGAAATTATTTATTAATAAAACAAATAATATTGAAAATTATTCCGACAGTTAGCCGAATAATAAATAATAATATAAATTAAAAAAATAAAGCTTTATAAGTTAATTACGATATCGTCGTAAAAGCTTAAAAGCGATAAATAAATACTGCATTACAATTATTCAAAGTTTTCCGAATATAGATTAATTAAAAAAAAGATTAAATAAAAATTATTACGGAAATTTACGCCGAAAGGCCAAGGCGAAATACCTTTATTTATATTTAATAGGTTATAGGCTATATAAACATTTTTATTATAAACGTTTAACGATTATACCGTATTACGTTTAATTACTTTAATTACGAAAAAAATTAAAAATAAAGAATTTATAAATTTTTATTAAAAAAGGTTACGTAAATTCTAATTTTCTTTATAAAGAATATAAGGAATAATTTATGGAATTATAATAATAATCCGATTAATCGCCGTTAAACTTTTACGTTAAATAAAAATTCTTAATTTGTAAAATAAAGCTTACGGACGTTTTTAACCCGGAAAACAATCAAAATAATAAACGTTTTATTTTTGATTATTTTTATAAATTAATATTAGGATTACGAAATACCTTATTACAGAAAGATATTAAGCTGGAACGAATTAATAATATAGCAAATAAGGCAAAACGTTATTAAAACGTTTAGAAAAAAGGGAAAAAAAACCGATTATTTTCCGCTAAAAGCATTAATAAGGATAAACGATTTTATTTTAATGCTTTCGGGAAAAAAATCTCCAAAACAAATTAAAGGCGCCGCGCGGAAATAATAAGAACCGTAAGTATTTTTATATTCGAAAAATAAATAATTGCCGATTTAATTTTAATCGGAATAAATCCGTACGATTTAATATCTTTAATTTTTATAAGGGCCTATTTAAATATTATAATTATAAGAAGTTAAATTATAAAAACGTAAATTGCAAATTTAAAAAAAATACAAAAACCTTATTATTCCGGCTATACGGAAACCGATTTCCGAAAACCGTACAAAACGTTATAATATATAATAACAAATTGAATTAATTCTTAGACGTAAACTTAAAAAAGGAACTAAAATAAACGTATATATTTAATCCATTTCGGCTAATAATTATAGGAATGTCGAAATAAAGCCGCTTTTTAAAAAAGGGCATTTATTAAAAGAAATACGAAGGATATAATAATACAAATAAATATAAATATCGAAAAATAAGTAAATATTATAAGCAAAAAATTAACGAAAAAACTGAACTTCTAATTAATTTCCATAAATATTCCGACCTTTATCGACGTTAACGGCGCATATATTAAGTATTATAAGGCTTACGAAATTCTTATTAATATAATAAATAATAACGAAAACGAACGAAAATTTAAATAAATTTATTTTATAATATGCCATAATCGGAAAACGCCTAATTTCTTACTATTTAAACCCGGAATAAATAAATTAAAAGTTTTGTTAAATATAATTATATATTAATAATTATACGGATTATTATAAAAAGTTAATAGATAAAAAATCGCAAACCTAATATTTTCCGGTAAATAAATTTATACCGTTAATTTAATAAGTTTAATTAAAAAATAAATATTTCGAAATTTAGGAAATAGCAAAAATAAGAAATAACTAATTTCTTTATATATTTAAAGAATTTCCGGCGAATATATTCCGAAAAAATAATGAAAAAATTATTTTAATTATTAAAGGCGGAATATATAATAAATTTAATTTTAAGGAAAACGCCTTTATTCGGTCTAATTTACTTTATTTTGAAAACTTAAAAGAAAATATTCGAAAAATATATCCGAAAAAACCTAAAAATAAGCTAAATACGTTATTCGAAAACGGACATAAAGGTACCAATATTATTTGTACTTAAAAAGGACGGTAATTTCCAACTATGCATTAATTATAAAAGGTTAAATCGGATAATGATAAAAAACCGATATTTTTTATTTTTAATTTTAAAAATAATAAATCTCTTAAGGTTAACCAAGATATTTTCGAAAATTAATTTTAAAAATATGTATTACCGTATTAAAATTAAAAAAGGCGATTAATAAAAAACCGTTTTCCGAACGTAATACAGGTAATTCGAATATACGGTTATGTTATTTGGCTTTATTAATATATTAATTATGTTTTAAGCTTATATATATAAAGTATTAATTAAATTAATTAATTATATATATATAATATATTTAAATAATATAATTACTTATTCGGATAACAAAAAAATATATAAAATATTTCCAATTAATTTATAAACGGTTATTATATTATTAATTATTTATTAAAACGTTTAAATACCAATTTTTTAAAAAAAGATAAAATTCCTAAGATTTATAATTATTACTGACGGTTTAGAAATAAACCGCCGACGGGTTAATATTATTAAAGTATAGCTAAAATCGAAATTAATTTATAATATTTAAATATTTTTAAGATTTGCGAATTTTTATTAAAAATTTATCGCTTATTATTTACGTATTATCAAACCTATTATTAAGTTTTTAAAAAAGGCATAAGGCGAAAGAAAAATAACAAAATTCCGGTAACTCGAAAAAATTAAAAAGGCGTTCCGAAATTTAAAAGATATCTTTTAGTCGGCGATTATTTTTCGATATTAGAATAACGCCAAAAGTATTAGAGTTAAAATAAACGTCTTAGTAAAAGCTATATTAAGGATATTTTTATAAAAATACGGAAAATATTAACGTTTAATTATATATTAATCGCAAAAGTTAAGTCCAATCGAAAAGCTATAAGTTATAAGGTAATAAAAATTATTAGCGATCATAAAAAACTTAAAATATTAACGGTAATACCTTAAAAGTACGAAAAAAAGTTTTTTAATATTTACTGATTATATAGCGTTAAAGGATATAATAAAAGCGCCGGCGTATAACCTTAAAGGGAAATTAGCCCGATAAGTTTATTGTTTTGCATAATTTGATTTTAAGATCTAATACCGACCAGATGCCGTTAACCCGGCGGATGGGTTATTTAAATGCCCGGATTATATATTAAGAGAAATCGCGTATAAAGATGTAATCCTTATATTATTTAAAAAATTCGGATTTACGAATAATATGTTGAAAAACGTACGGAAAATGGTTACAAATATATAATGCGATTTAAAATATTATAAAAGGGCAAAAGAATTTATAAAAATAACGTAAAATTCGTTTATTATAAAATTTCTAAATAGATTTTAAGTGGCGGAAATTTAAGTAATTATTATCCGCGTAAAAAAAGCAAAAAACTTTTATTATACAATTGTAAAAAGTTTTTGAAAAAAAAGAAAAGATAAGAAATTATGTATTTGCCGAATTTATCGTTTACGAATAATAATGCAAATACGAATTATAATAATAATACGATTAATAGTTAAATAATAATAATTGTAAACTATAACTGTATTACGATCGAATTCCGAGAAATTTAGGGAAAACGAAATTGGTATTAAGGTTATTATTTATAACTAATACGTTTTACGTTTTTTAGCGAAAAAGCTGGCCAAAAACGAAACGGTATTTTAGCCGAAGGCTTTTCGATAATTTTACGATTAGATTCAAAGGTTACAAACTAAGGATTTAAATATTATGGAATTAATACGGATAATTAAATGCTAAGTCGGAATAAAAAAAGGATATTTCCTGGACCTAAATAAGGTTTTATATTATCGGGATAAATTCGTAATTCTGTTATAAAGCGTTTTACGGAAGTAATTAATTAATTAATATTATAATAATTTAAAAGTAAGATATATGGGATATATCCGTACGTTAAAACTGATAATCAAAAAGTTTTATTGGGAAAATATAACGAACGATATCCGAGAATATATTAAATAATGTCCGAGTTATTAGCGTATAATAAAGTTACGTTATAAATCATATAGATAATTATAGCCCTTATTATTATTTAAGTAATTTTTCTAAGAAATTTTGTTAGATTTTATTACAGAATTTTTTAAAAGCCTAGGTTTAGACGGGTTAAAGTATGACGTAATTTTGGTGATCGTTGACCGCTTTACGAAATTAAAATTATTTATTTTTATAGTTAAAATCTTAACCGTAACCAAATTAGCTCGATTGTTTTATAACGAAGTTAAATACAAATTTAATATATTAGCCGGAATTGTTAACGATAAAGATAAATTATTAACGAATTAATTTTAGGCGAAATTTTGTAAAAAGCGAAAAATAAAGCGGCGAATGTCGACCGTTTATTATCTATAAACCGATAAGTAAACGGAATATATTTATTAGATTTTAAAATATTATTTCCGTAATTATATTAATAAGTATTAAGATAATTAAATAAGATTATTGTAAAATGCGGAATTTGTATATAATAATATACGGAATACGTTTATTAGTTATTTTCTGTTTAAAACCTTATATAAATATTATTTAAAAAGAGTAAAATATTTTTATAAAAGTTTAAGAGATAGGTATAAGGAGTTAAGAAATGTTTTAAGAAAATGGCAGTTATTTATTAAGTAATATATAAATATTAAGAAAAAATAACGGCAGCTTAGAAAAAGTATTATAATTAGCGTTATATGCTTATAGAATTCTAATTAAAATAATAAGTAAATTTATTAATTAAAAAATTTTAAATTTAAAAATAAAAAGTTTATATTTATTTATATCCAGGTTACGATTAAAAAGTAAGTAAGTTTTTAAGCGTATAAAGTAAATTTTCTTATTAAATATTAACTGATATATAATATATTTTTAGTATTTTTATTAAAATCGTAATATAATTAAGAACCGGACGACGTTTAAATAGCGTTACCGGATTTGATAAAGGAATAAGAAAAATAGGTGGTAAAGGATATTATTTGTTACCGAAATAACCGGGGGTAATGCGGATATCTAATTAAATAAAAAAGCTGGCTTGCCGAATATAATACGTAAAAGCTCCGAAAGCATTTTAAATACTTATTTAAGATATTATAACGTTACGAAAAAAAATTAAATACGTATATAAGAAATAAAACGATTTAAAAATCGTAAAGTAATAGTAATCCGATTGGAAATTAATTATTTAATAATTATAAGAATTATAAAAAATAATTTTAAACAAAATTAAAATATTAATATTAAAATATTATTTAATTATATAATTATCTTTAAGTTTTTGGCGAATAATTACTTTATCGTATACCGATCGGAGATTTATAGGCGATATAAAAAGAATTAAATTTTTATTTCAAAAATAAAATTTTGCGTTTAATTATTAAGTTTTGCATTAATTAGCTCTTAATAGGCGTATTAAGAAAGTTAATATAAAAATATCGGAAAATAATTGGAGAATATATGACGACAAAAGGCGGGTATGTTTATTAGATTTATTGGGCGTAAAATTCGGAAGGAATTTAGGAACGTTTTATTTTTTACGAAAAGTAAGGCCTAAATAACCGGAATATAGTTTGTTATTAGTCGGAAATAAGGCGCCGTTTTTAAAGCGTTTAATATATTTGGGTTTGGTAGCAGCTTTGCCGAGCAGAGCCGTTTTTTAATTATGGTTTTTAAGAAGTATTAAAGTTTTGTTAAGGCATTAAAGGACGAGCGGAAAATGTTTATAAGCGGGGAACATAACGGTATAGCGGTTTTCGAAAGTTATCTTATTTATAGAGGTACCTTAAAATTATGCTTAATTAGAGATTAATTACGGAATAGTAGAAAGAAAACCGTAATATTTATAAAAAGAATTTAAATTTGCAAATTTATAAAACGGCGTTAAAACTGGATTTTCGTAATTATAACAAACGATCGGAAATTAACCTTAATTATATTAAGAAGATAATATTTTTTAATAATAGCCGTATTAAAGGCAAATTCGACTTTGCGAAAAACGTCGAATCGACGACCGACTATAATTACGTCGGAACGCTTATATTGGGTATCCGCAGTACGAGCTTTTTTAAGTTTATCGATTAACTTCTAATTATTAATACCGAATTAAGAAATCGTTTGGGCGGTATTTTTAAGGACGATCGGAATTTAAACGAAGATTAAATAACGATATTAATAATATTAAAAATAATTACTTACCGCGCGAAAGATTTTGTAATAATAATTAATTATAACGTAATTTAAGGCGTCCGAAATTTAAACGTAAACCGTACGGTAATCGAAATAACGTTATATTACGTAAATATAATACGGCTTATTACCGTCGGTAATACGACTAATATTTATCTTATTATCGGCGTCGAGGGGATAACGTTCGAAGAAATCCTAGTCCTTTTTAATATCAAAGTATTATTTCTTCTAAAATTCCATACGAAAAAAAGATATGGCGAATGGAGATAATACGCAAAACAAACGGAAAAGGCGTAATGAAAATAAAAAAAGACGGGAAACCGAACGGAACGCGTACGCAGAAAAAATAAATATATGGGTAAAAAAGGGAAAAAAAAGGTAAATAAGGTGGGGTTAAAAACGAATTGTAAAAAGAAATTAGGCGGAACATAATTAATTACGCAATATAGTACGCATTAATTATTACGACAACTATTTATAACATAATATAACGATAAATTATCGGCAAATATACGTAACCAGATTTACGAAGTACGTTATATTAAATTAATAATAATATTATTAGGAATTAATAATTTAACAAAAGAAAATAATTATAAGAATATAGCTCTTATAAGAATAAGGTTAATAACCGATTAGTCACTAATTAGATACCGACCCACTTATTAGTATAAATTTACCATCTAGCAGCTAATAGGAAACGCCAGATGAAAGTAACCTAATACACTTATTTTTTGGAATCTGCTCTATGACTGGTCGGAGATCACCTCACCCAGCTTACAGTTATCCATTATTTTACAGTTTTTTTTCTGCTAATTCCTTTAACGTTTCGTAAGCGTTAAACTTATTTAGATTTTTTTAAGTTTTATTAAGCGTTTTTACGGCTACTTTTTATTATTTAAATAATACCGGAACCTTTAAAACCTTATTAACGCTAATATATTAAACGGTAATTTCTCTTTCTTTAAGATAATTTTTCCGAAAATGCCCCGTTTCGTTATACTTTTAATAACGTTTTTCCGTTCGCTAACGGCGTTTACGTTAATTTTTTTATTTATATTTAAAAACTTATATAAAATTAATAATTTATATATTTATAATTATACAATTTTAAAATTTATATATATTTTAAATTTAATTATATAAATTATTTAAAGCAATTTTAATAATTTATTAATTATTTGTAAATTTTATTTATATATTATAAATCCTTGTATATTTCTTATTAATATTACTAATATATTTAGTATGTATTTAAAATATAAATTTTATTTTATTTATTATGCTTTATATTTCTTTATTTATATTTTTAATTTTAAAAAAGTTAAATTAATATTACTAAATTTATATTATTATTAAAGTGTTTAATTATAATTATTTATATATATATATATATTTAATATTCTATACTTTTTATATTAATATTACCGCCGTTTAATAAAGTAAAATAAAATAATCGTATTTAAAAAATATATAATAACTTAGTAAAAAATTAAAACATATTTAAAAATCGCCATAATGTCAAATTAATTTTCGATATAAATTATGTTAATTACGGCGTTATTTTTCGTATCTTACTTTTTATTATATATACTGTTTTTTTAAACTTTGTCTTAATTTATAAAATAAATTTTCTTTAAGTTAAACAATTATTTAACAAAATTTTAATACTATAAGGTTTTTATAAAATGAATTTTATTATTATATGTCAAAAAACTAAAACTACTTATCGTTATATTTATATTAATATATATTTTATTTATAATTACTTCGGATTAATATTTAAATAACTATTTCGGGATTTTAATTATATATATAATTTATAAAAAGCTAATAAAAATATATTTACGTATTTTAATAATTTTTAAACCTGTATTTTATTAACTTTTTAAAATATTATTAAATAATATAAAATATTATTTTTTATATTAAAATATAATAAAAGAATTAGTAATATAAATAATGCGAATTATTAAATAATAAAATTTTAAAACCACGAAATAAATGTCCTTTGTATTACAAATTTAATTAACGTAAACTTTTTTTAAAAAAGCCGCATAATTCGAGCCGTTTTTTATTTTCGAAAATTTATAATTTATAATAATTTATATAATATAAATAGTATTAAAAATATATTAGTTTCATAATTTCGATTTGAAGAAAATATAAAACTGTAATATATTTTATAATATATATTATATAAATATTATTTTTATAATATTTAACTATAAAAGTTCGCAATTATATATAATTAGCTGCCAAATAAATAACTTTATATAAAAATTAAAATTTCAGGTATTACGGCATATTCGATATTAATATTAAAGATTTCGGCGGTTATTCGAAATATTCGATTATTATTATACTTATATAAAATTTTAATATAAAGGAATTTTTAAAACTAGCTGAGAAAAAAACAAAGAAATCTTTAAAACCAGCCGAGAACCCAGTTACGTCGACAAAAAGAAAATAGGGCAAAAAGAAAAAAGCTAAATCCGGCCGTTAATCTTTATTAAAAGAACTAAAAAAACGCCAGTTCGAAAACAAATTATTAAAATCTTTAATAAAATAACGACAAAGTACACAAACAGCTTCGAAAAATACAAATTAAAACCGTACGCCGATAAATATTAATCTCAATTATAAAAAAACAAAATTATAAAACGTAATTAATAAAGATTTATTATATATCCGAGATTTTAAATATTTCAAATTAATATTTTAAAACATTATTAAAATAGTTTTCTTAATAATAAAAAAATGTTTCTTAATATTAACAAAAAATTATCTATATTATTTATTTAGTTTTATAATTAATTTCTTATTTTATTTATTCGATTTAAACCAAAATACCTTAAAAATAAAAATAAAAACTGTTTTAAAATTTAATATAATAAATTAGAAAAAAATCGAAAAATAAAATATTAAAAAATTTAATTTAACGTTATAAAATAAAAAAATAATTTTCTAATAATCGTACTAAATTATTATTCGAATCGCATAATATAAAATTCCGTTAATTTTTCTAATTTAAAAATATATTATATATTTATTATAGCATATAATTAATCCGAATTAAAACGAACTAATATTCCGTACAAAGCTTAACGAATTAAAATTTAATAAAAATAGCAAATTTAATAAATAAATAATATATTAATAACGTTAACTAGTAATATATAAATATTTATAATTATCGCGCTTTACGATCGCAATATCGCGTTAAAACCGAACGCATTTTTTATTATAAGCTTTAATTAAAATTAACAAAATTTTATTTTTTATTTTTTAACTTAATATTGAAATTAATTTTTAATTTGTTATTAATATTATTATTATATAAGGACCGTTTACTTTTAACTCGTAATTTTTTAATTTTGATAAAAATTATTATTTTAATGTTTTTTCGATATATTATTTAAAACGTCGGATTACGGATTATTAGGTTTTAATAACGCCGGCAATTTCGGTAACAATATAAAAACAAACGAATTATGCAAATATAAATATAATAACGAAAACGGGATTAAAAATTAAAAATATTAAAAAAAGATTTTATGCTAACTTTATAAATAAAAAATAAAATAAACTTTTATTTAGAATTATTTAATATATTGTAAATTTCGCGTTTAAATATAAATATTATAATAATCAAAATTATAACTCCAAATTATAAAAATATATAAACTATATATTAGTGTAATATTTAAATTATTAAAATTACTGTTAAAACGTTAATTACTAATTTTAACCGAACAACCGTATATAATATATTTTAATTAAATCGAGATATAACTTAAAATAATTTTATAATTTTTTTCGATATTTGTCAAGTTTATAACATAATAATAATTTATAATCTATATAAATTAATTTACGATATTAAAATATAACGCTGTTTTTTTAATTAAACGAATTTTACTGCTTATAAAAAATTACTTATACTTTTTATAAAATTAAAAAAATATTTTTTTCGTATATTAAATATAATTTAAAATATAAACTGTTTTTTAAAATATCTTAATATTATTATTTATTAAAACCGAAAACCGCCTTAATTAAATCGATTATATATTAAATTAAACATATACTTTTAATTTTTTTTGATTTATTCGGAAATTTATTACGTAAAAATCGTTTAAATTTAATAAAAATAAATATTTATTTTGTTTTTTATCGCCAAACTGAAATAATTACGTAAAAAAATAATTTGTTCGCTTATTATTTATATTAAAATTTTATTATTTCTTAAATAACTACTTTTACCGCATTAACTTTTAATTATTTTTACGTAAATACTTTCGAATTTAAAGGTTTAAGTATATAAAGAAAGTTAAACATATATATATTATAACAAAATTTAGCCGAAATTAAATTGTTATTATCTTTTTTTAATATAATAATTTCGTTTTTTTAAATATATCAAAATCGCGTTTCGTATATATTTACCTTTAAATAACGTATATTATTAAGGCTTTATTTTTATCCGGTATCGTAATTCAAAATTATTTTATTTCGGAATTTAAAAATTATATTTTAATCGGCCGAAAATTAAGATTAAAATTTAATAACTATTTCGTTTTAATTAAAATAATTTGTAATAAATTACATAATATTTTTCTTATTATCCGAATTTGCTGTATTAATTTTTATTACAACCTTTATATTTTTATAAATAATACAATTTTTAATTTACCGAGCTTAAATCTTTTTCGTTATTTTATTTTTTTAAATAAACAATTTAGTTTTATTTTTATTAAATATTTACTAAGATATAAATAATATAATTTATTTATAATTAATTATAATTAATTTTTTAGAATTACGAATTATTTAATTAAATTATTATTATAAATCTTTAATCGAAGAACTTTGCAGTATATTTTATTATATTAATTAATTAATATCCGAAATATTTATATTTAATTTAAAACTAATAATAAATACTACAATACGGATAAACTCATTTAATTACTTTAAATTATTATATATCTAAATTTAATCTTCGTTAATATTTTAGAATTAAAAAATTTAATACCTTTTTTATACCTTTCGATAAATATTTCCGGTTTATTATAATTTTAATTATATAATGACGAATATTTATAATTTTTACTTTATTATTAAATTAAATTAAGAAATATTTATTAGTAATCCGGATATATTAATTATTACAAAATTTAAATACTTTTAATTCGAACGTTTATTTTTAAGTATAAAAAACAATAATATTAATTTCGAGATAATTACTACTTAAATGCCGGATTTCCATTTTATAATTATACTTAATTAAGTTACCGATTTAATAAAAGCCGCCATATTTCGTAATCTTTTTTTAATATTATTTATAATTATTATACATATAAATTAATATATATAAGTAAAAAATATAAAGTATAAATTATAAATATTCATATATTTAAATCGAAAAATGTTTTATGTCGATAATAAATATATTTCGTTGATAATAACTAAATTATATCAGATAAAAATAAATATTTTGCTTTAAAAGACTAACTGTTCGAAAATTTAAAATATTTACCTTAAATTTTCGAATATATTATTTGTATTACTTGAATTAAAAATATATTTCGAGGTTTATTATAAATTATTGTAAACCTTATATATTATTATTTTTGTTTATAAAAATATATTATTATTATAATAATTAAAAATACGTAAATATATTATACAGAAAACGAAATTTTTAATTATTTATTTAGATTTATAATAATATTTTAATTTTAATTAAAACTAAAATTATACGAAAAAATTAAAATTATAATTTTATATTAATTTTTAAAAATTTCTAGAAAAATACGGAAAACGGAATTAAAAAATTACAACTTGTTATCAGGCCTTATTTTGGAGGTTTTGTTATTTTTGTGGAAATAATTCTTAAAGTGGTTTAGTTGATACATTGGACCCCTGACAAATACTTTTTGATCAAAAGCTATAGCTGTGGCTACGGCTGCTGCGCCGCAGGCGCAGCCACAACCTCCAAAATGGGGTCCTGATCACGATGAGGCAACCAGCAGAGGCCTGAGCTAGCTGAGGTAACTAAAAATTTGGGTTTTGTCGCAATGATCCCTGTGCTGCACCCTAGGCACTGGCACCACTGCCATTTCTGCATTGAATGGAGGGGCAATTGGTGCCACCATCACAGCCTCTTAACGTTGGCTCTCAGTTGCCAAACTTTTAAGCACATCATAAAGTGCGAATATGTTGCATGCAATATTCTAGCTGTGAAGGATGTGGAGCCAGCCAGTGATATTTTATCTTCCTAGTCGACATTGAAGACTGTTCTTCGTTACTTCGGTTACACTAAACTGGATGCTAGATTATATGTACCTGATACAGGATCAGCTAGCTAATCGCCATGGGAAAAGACAAGAAATCCAAGTCGGATTCCAAGAAGCAAAAGCTCGCTGAGAAGAAGCAGAAACAAGAAAAGAAGGCTGAGAAGAAAGCGAAAACCAAGTCTGCCAAGGTCGAGGGTAGCGATGCTGAGGATGTAGATCTCGATGAAGTCCTAGCAGAATACAAGAAACAGCAAGAGCTGTTCCTCAAGGTCACCGAGACTGTCCTCGATGCTCCTCCAAAGCCTCGCTCCTCTGCAACTTTCCTGGCATCTCCGCCTAACAGCAACCAACTGCTGTTGTTCGGAGGAGAGAATTATAACGGCGCCATTGCAAATTTCTACAATGATCTGAACATATATTATATCGATAGGGATGAGTGGCATTGTGTTACCTCGCCAAATACCCCTTTACCCCGGTCCGGTCATGCTTGGTGTAGAGGAGGGAACCAAAGCAACTCCGTCTTCCTCTTCGGAGGCGAATTCAGCAGGTTTGTCGTCACGGTTTGCATCATATCATCTATTGTACCGCCAGCTTATAATGTCATGTCCAGTCCCAAACAGGGAACGTTCTATCACTACAACGACTTCTGGCGACTCGAGCCGAGCAGTCGAGAATGGACTCGCATCGAGACCAAAGGAAAGAGCCCGCCAGCGAGAAGTGGTCACCGTATGACCTACTTCAAGAATTACATCATATTATTTGGAGGTAAGCAGCCAGGAACCGGGTTCAACCCGTGTAAACTAACCTAAGCTATTAAGGGTTTCAGGATACGTCGAACCAGACGAAGTACCTGAACGATCTTTGGATATACGATACCTCAGTGAGTTGAATTGGACTCTTGTCTATCCTATTCAGCAGACTCATAGGAGTCCCTAGAATTTTGTGTGGCACAGCCCCAATCTGCCTGCAGCACAGTTAAAGCCAGATGCTCGATCATCATTCACCTTTCTGCCCCATGAACAGGGTGCCGTTCTCTTTGGCGGTTATTCCCGGGTTAAGACGACCGTATCCGCCAATAAGTCGACTAAAGGTGCGTCTCAGGGGCAGAGAAACATCTTGAAACCCCTGATACACCAGGACTGCTTCTTCCTTCGGATCGCACAGCCGTCTGCAGATGCGGTCCCTGGTACGCCTCCGACTGTGAGGTGGGAAAAGAGGAAAAAGCCGGCAAACACGCCCAACCCTCCTCGAGCCGGCGCTACCATGACTTATCACAGAGGCCGAGGGATATTATTTGGTGGAGTCCACGACGAGGAGCAGAGCGAAGAGGGTATGGACTCCGAGTTCTTCAACCAGCTGTTTACGTGGAACATCGAAAGAAACAGGTTCTTCCCGATGGGACTCCGCAAGCCACGAACTCAAAAGAAAGCTGCCGGCGCGGAACAGCGAGTTGGGAGACGGGGCCGAGCTCAGGCGAACGAGGAGGAGCTGCTGAAGCAGCTTGCGGCACTGCAGGCTGGCTCGTCCCTTGAAGATGCTGATGATATGGAAATCGACCTAAATCCTGCCGAGCCTGAAGAGCCTGAGAAGCCAGTCCGCGAGATGCCAGTCTCCATGGAGTTCCCCCACCCTAGGTTTAACGCACAGTTGACCGTTCAAGACGATGTGCTATATATCTACGGAGGAACCTTCGAGAAGGACGACCGTGAGTTTACGTTCGACGACCTTTATGCAATTGACCTTGGCAAGATGGATGGATGCAAGGAGATATTTAGAAGAGAAGTCGAAGACTGGGTTGTATGTATCCCCACAAGACAGCCTCCTATAGAGGGGCAGTTGTGTTTCTACGCATCTTCCATGATACTGACCTCTCGCTAGGGATCGGAGGATGAAGACGAAGAAGATGAAGAGGAGGATGAGGATGATGAGGACGAGGAAGATGAGGATGTCGAAATGCTTGATGAATCATTGGTGTCTCCTAGTCACCGCAAGAAGAAACAAGTAGACGAGGTCTCGGTTGCTGATTCAGCTACTACGGAATCGACTATGAAGTCAGAAGAGGAGACGGAGGCGAACACCGCTGCTACTTCAGTCGTTGAAGACGACGGACTGCCACACCCCCGTGTATATCTCTTCCCTTCAACTTACCGAGACCATATCGCTAACGCACCTTAGCCCTTCGAATCCCGCCGCGAGTTCTTCGTCAGGACGTCCAATGAATGGCAGGAGATCCTCATGACCAGTCTGCGATGGAAGGGCGTCCAGCCGGAGAGCCTGACGATCAAGGAGATCAAGGCCAAGGCCTTCGAGATGAGCGAGGAGAAGTGGTGGGATTGCAGGGAGGAGATCACCGCCCTCGAGGACGAGCAGGAGGCTGCTGGTATCGGCGAGGTGGTCTCCCTGACTGATAAGGGGAGCGCTGCGACTGGAGGTGCTGGACGCAGGCGGTGACCCCGTCGTGTTTTCGCATTTAGGCATTATCATAACATATAAGCCAGAAATTGTCCCTAAAAGAGAGCACTTTCGGTTGAATTTGGAATATATTGTGTTGCGTCTTATTGTGTGTGCAATGCGCTTTAGCGGGAACGCTTTCGACTGCGATGTAAGTACCATACCGCCCTATCGCCTACCGAGGAAAAAAAAAAGACATTAAGACACTGGTGTTGAAATCAAATGAGTATCACAGGGGTTAAACCCAAGTCCTCTGGATGATCCTCAAAGTGAGGAGGACAAGGCACACCCACTAATTCAGGGCTACAACCTTGCCTCACAACTAACCATACCATTAGACCATGGCACATTCAATTTGTTTGATTATCTTACTGTTATTACAACTTAATCTACCTACGCAGAATCGAATATGGGGACCTGAGGGCGCAGATACTAGAAGCTTTGATTAAGACAGCGGGAACAGAAGTGAATGCTTCGAGTTGATGGTCACATCAAGGTGCCGACGACAGTCTTTGTACTACTGTATATGCACGTGAGACAACCACTATCTGCCTGTAAATTAGTGCACAAGCCCCTTGGATCAGCTAGCAATTGCCACCCGAACCTGGAACCTTTCAACTGCTGTACTGGAGCCAACGTTCCATCCACCCAGCAGTGATTAACCTTCTTCTTTTCATTCTAAGAGACACTTTAAAGAAAAGTGGACCTGTGCTTCAGACACGACACGGCCATTCAGCGTATCTCTCTGACCATTGCAAAAACTGCAAAATACAGATTTGCCTGCCTGCTCGCCAACCACCGAATCCCATGAGTGGCGATGCCGGTAGGAATCCAGCGGCTCAACGCCAAGAAATCGCTGCCAAACTCTTGTATCGTCTTCATCAAGCCCCTGAAGGGGCCCGATGAAGCAATAGCGCAGGATTTCCTGGAGCGCATCGCGGCGCAATGCTGTAAGTATCTATCTGCCAAGCGGCAATACGGATCCCATAGAATTGATAGGACGCCTCTTACTAACAATTGCTAGTGCCAATAATGAAAGAACATCATCTCTCGGTCATGTCATTGGAGGAGTATGAGCCGAACCGAGAGTTCGTTGGCCGCAACTTCAATGCGGGAGAGGTCATCCAGCTGGTTCTGAAGTCGCCGTCGACGGGACGTTGGCTGCCGTTCAGCTACGTCCAGATGGTCATGATGCACGAGTACGTACAACTAGCACAACATTATTCTCCTTCTATTGCTCACTCTAGGCTAGGTTGGCGCACTGCAAGCAGATGAACCACTCAAAAGCATTCTGGGCCGTCAGGAACCAGTATGCGGACCAAATGCGGACCTTGTGGACTCGGGGCTACACGGGCGAAGGGCTCTGGGGTCGGGGCGCGCTGTTGGAGACGGGGGAGTTCGAGAAAAACACGGTGCGCCCGGACGAGATACTACCCGAACATCTCTGCGGCGGAACATACCGATCGCGGCGCAGGAAGCGCAAGGCCAAGCAGCAGCTGAGCTACCAAGAGAAAAAGGAACGTCGGATCCTCAAGAAGTTCGGCGCCAACGGGGTGGCCCTAGGCGAAGACGAGGACGTCAAGGCGCGGCTGGAGAAGGGAAAGAGAACCCAGGCGAAACCGCGGGTCGCCTCTAGCAACAGGGGGCGCGCGTTGCGGGCGGCAGCCGCCCTCGCGCGGTTCGACCAGCAGAAGAAAGCGGAGGAAGTGAAGAAGCCCCTGGAGATAAAAGATGAGGAGGATGAAACGGCGAGCGAAGAAGAAGACTCAGATCAGACGGCCAGCGAGGGCGAGCTGGACGAAGCAACGGTCGATATCAACGGGCAACGGCTTTTCGACAAGAAAGGCCACAATCTAGTGAAGGTCTGTGAGGACGAGAATCCAGAAGACGCAGGTGCGCAGAACGAACTTAAAGAACTTCAATCCTCTCTGCCTGGAGTGAAGGCACCCAAGCGGATCCCAGATATGACGAATGCAGCGCCCCAAACTAGCGGCCAGTCAGATCGATGTCCTGCCGAGGGGAAACCTAATATCGACATACGAAAGGTGCCCCAGTCCGGATCTAACGTCAACACCAGTCCCCAGGGCAGGTCCAAGGCTTCTCCAGCAATCTCAGGGATCTGTCCGATGTGCTCCTTCAACAACGGGCCCGCCGCGGCTATATGCGCTATATGTTCGCACGTCGTGGATCCTACGAGAGTGCCTGACACATGGAAGTGTAAGCGGCCGACTTGTGCGGGCAGTCTCTTCTTGAATGCAGGTGATTCGGGGATGTGCGGAGTATGTGGCGAGCGGAAGGTCTTGTCGGCATGAATATCCGATGACTACTGCGGACCATCGGTATTAAATAACAGGCATGGCATATCAGTTAGCAGCCGGTCTTAATTACTAGCCCATTACAGCGTGGAAGTTCCTTTTGAGAGGATCATGGCTATGGCTCAGTATAAACAGAATCTGTATGCCTTCTGCTTGGCCCTTCGCCAAAATCTGATCATCGCAGCCAAAGTTGCCGGTATGCCAACTCTGTAACCTCCCACCTTCCAACTTGTCAGCACGACACCGGAATTGGTTCCGTGACGGTATCTTCCGCGACGATCGCTCAATTAGGTCAAACAGAAGGGAGGGCCCGGGAATCTGGCGGCACGTTTCAGATCGACATTGAGACCCCTGCAAGACTTGCGAAACAAGCTTTTGGCTCTTGAGCTTAGCCAATTCTGAGGATCTGCTGGTCCAAAGCCCTCCACCTGCTTAGGGTCGAATCATTGGGTCTGGTCGTTTCATCCTCCCTCACATCCCACCGACCAGCGGCTGCCCCCATCTCCCTCTCCTCTGTGATCTCCGGCACGAACCCATCGGTTCTTCTGGTCCCTGGGACAGGTTTGGGAGCTAGAGCCTTGCTACGCGCTGCGCATCAACCCAGATCTCCCAGGTCCCAGGTCCCAGGCCCCAGGCCCCAGGATCCGACTTCGCGTATGATGGTGTGACGTCGCGGGATAGCATTTCTGTAATAAGGCCGGTTGGGCTTCCCCCATCTGGATAGCAAACCGGGGATGAAGTGGATGAGCTGGCCTATAGCCTTCAGGGAACGTCATGAGGATCGTCTGATCTCGGTTGTGAGGAACGTCGAATATCTTCCGTCCACTTGGACGCGCGTGGGGGGGCTAGCAAACAGTTTTCTTCAGCAGTTATATATATATCAAAAGGCTGCCAAACCAGGTACCCAAACCGACGCCTGTCTACTCGCACCCATTCCTCTGGATGAAGCTCATGCGATTGTGCTTCTAGCGACCTCTCCTTCATTCCTTCCCTTTCGTTTACTGGACATTCGAACTTCTTCTTTTCCAATCATACCTACAGGCTTGACGTCTGGATTCCGCTCCCTTCCTTCCACCTGCTGATTTGGTTCACGTCCGAAGCCACTGGTCGACCAGAATGCTCTCAACCACTTTCCTTCAAGCCGTCCTCGTCCTCGTCGCAGGCGCCGGGGTTTCGCTCTCTAAGCCGGTCTACCCCCGGCTCTCCGTGAGCCGGGAGCATTTCGAGGTCCTCGCCCTCCGCGCGTCGACTTCGGTGAACCCGGACGCCGTGACTGACGTCAAGTGCATCGACCCGAACGTGTAAGCGTTTCCTTCCCTCTTCCTCCCCCCTTCCTCTCCTCCTAGTCCGCCCGCTGTTGGTCTGGACTGACCCGCTCCCCGCCGCATACAGAGACATCGACTTCCACGACCAGAACGTCGCGGAGCTGTCCATCTGCGGCAGCATCGCGGGCGCCGTGACGCGGTGCGAGGGCGCGCCGGAAAGCACCGTCGGCGAGTCGGGGAGCGCGCGGTTCTCGCTAAAGGCCGCGTCCGAGGGCGCCACCATCTCGATCTCCAAGGGCCGCTGGGAACAGTGCGTCGGGGCCGCGCGGGCCGTCTGTCCCACGGGCAGCATGGCGGGGACCTGTGCGGGCGGCGCCTCCAAGGGCGACGTGGAGTTCGTGCTCGACTCGTCTGGGTCTTCTTAGAACGCGTGAAAAAAGAGTGATGGTATGTAACCTAGGGAAAGGAAAACATAAAGTCTGATGTGCGTTGGGGATGGACTTGGTTTTCAATGGCATCGGACTGGCTGCATATCTACTGGGCGCGTATCTCGGCGTTCGAGTCTCGGATGGATTTGTTCCCCGGCTAGCACGGGCTTTCGGAGTCCCTGTAGAAGAAGGATACGATACCTCGCATGAAGGTAGACGTTGCACTATGCCAGTTGACGCTTGACGCGGACAAATAAGGGTACATCGGACATCAAAGAATCGGTCACATGCCATACATCTTCCGATCGAGCAGCGCCATTCTCTTTCTTTAACGGAGCTTCCTGTCAAATTGCCTAAGCCAAAAGGGGGGTATAGCGAATCCTCACGAACAGATCGTGCGTGCAAGGGATGCATCGTGTTCGCTCCTTCATTCGTACAGCGCTGGGTCCGAGACGCGGTTGAACATGTAAATATGTCGTCAGAATTCTGGATTTCTGACTGCGACGAGCCTTAAGATACAGAGCATGCGCCGTCCCTTCTTGCGATTTCCGTGGGTATCTCCCATCCAATAGACAACCGTGACCCGTTTAGAAAATCCGAAACCAGTCTATCGAACGCCTCCACCGATGCCAAATGCAAAGCTACTTTAACAGGTCTGGCTGTCTCAATTATTCTCCCCTTGCCGGTCAAGGTCACAACCCGTACCTTGTGATACACTCCTCCCTGTGCGTCTCCAAGCAGTCCAGAGCACACACCCGAACGCCGCACTTCATGCACCTGACCCGGCCCCAGTACCCGCACACCTCGCAGAACACGCGCGTGGGGTACCTCTGTTCCTCCTCCGTCCAGCCCGCCCGCGCCTCGACGTAGTTCAGGGGCGGAGCCGCCAGCAGCGCGTGCAGCTCCTCGTCCGTCGGCACGGGCGGCACCCGCGACGCCAGCAGCGGGTCGTCGTCTCCCGGGAGTGGTGGCGGCGGCGGATGGGCAGGTGGCTGGAGGTATCTGCTGCTGGTGGTCCCCGCGTCCGCGTCCACGTCGCGCATCTCGACGTCCTCCGACTTGACCACGGGGGTCGCCGGTGCGGCCTTCGGCGTGCCGCGGTCGGCCGCCGCCCCCTTCTTCTGCGCCGCCGCCGCCCTCCTGCTACCAGTACCGCCGGAACCGCACGCTGAGGCAGCGGCAGAAGCAGACGCCGCAGCACCACCACCGCCGTCAGCGTGCGCGAGCATCGCCTCGAAGTCGTCGAGGTGGTTCGCAAAGGTCTTCTGGGACTGCAGGATCCTGCGGACGTTGGGGGTGTGTTTGTTAGCCTGCGCCGCCGCGGCCGTTCGACTACTGCTGCTGCTGCCGCCGCCGGGCTTCGGGGGGATCGGTATGTTCGCGTCGCGGTGGTAGTTGTCGCGATCGAGGATCTCGAGTTCCCTCCGCACCTTGGCCTCCTGGCGCGCGTTCGCGTCCGCGTGGCTCAAACCACTGGCCGCAGCCTGGTTGCGGGCGCCTCGCTTCCTGTTCGCGGGGTGCTGCTGCAGGGCCACCGCCGCGGGCACCGGGCCCGTGTCCGGCACATAGGCCCAGCCCGGCGCGTTGGTCGTCTTGGCGCTTGCGATCTCGATCACGCCGAAGTTGTTCATTTTCTTTTGGAGAAGTGAGAGAGGGTTATTGGGGATGCAGAGAAGAATTTGGAAGGTCGGAGCCCCACTGTATTGCACGGCCGATATACGGGGGTTCCAGCTGGCCGGGCAGGCGGTGCCCAAAATTACTAGCACATGACCGCATTTTATAGAATTACACCATACCTTGTAATTTTTTAAAAAGTGAAAAAAATCTTAACACAATAAAAGCATTTATAGCTTAACGTTTTATTTAAAACTTCATTTAGTAATAATTTTATTTTATTTAAGTATAACAAAATCTGTATGTACTAACTTTTAAAATGTATGTGCTATGTGTTCATGTGCAAATAATTTTCGGCACCGCCTGCCGGGCTGGAGCCCCCAGCGGGGCTGCCGTGGTGTGGGGCTGCTTGACCCCCTAACATACCTGCCAAGCAATCCCCCCCTAAGCAGTCCTCCGGAGCAACCAAGATCGGATGGAACCAGCATGCCTATCCGTATATATACAGAGTAGTGACGTTAAATGCTGGGTCGCTCTTTCGAATCAGGCGAACCCCACGTATTTTTATTCTCTATATCAAACATACGGCTGTAGCAGTCATATGCGTATTTGAGTCCCTCTGTCGTGAAGCCAAGGCGTCTCTGGGCCATACACGCGTTTACACTAGCTATGCCCGGACCTCCTTGAACGCATTTGCCGTAGTGACATGGAACGCCCGAGCAACCAAGTCCCGAGTTTCGTGCTTGGGCCAATAGCTTATAGCTAGCTCGTCTCTACATAACCACGTCTAACGCTGAGTTAGAATTCAGCTCATCCTCAGGATTCGTGTGGGGATATCTCGCCACGAACAAGCTTTGCAGCTATTTGGTGAGGCGTTGGTACAGAACTCAGGATCAGTCTAAGGTAGGCTCGATACAACAAGGTCTGAACTAAGTGCGTCAAAGGAGGGCGAAGTATGTGTTTAAAACGCTTTGGAACGGACGCTTAGAAAGTCATATGGCTGCTACAAGTTCCCTTATTCGCGCGTTCATAACATTTCCGTTATACACTTAAATCATCTCCCTTTACAGTCGTTTCGATTGCATAGTTCCCTACTGTTTCTTCGACTCTTTCGAGCCGTTCATTCTCTCGGCAATTATTTACTATTGTTTGAATATAGAATCTTCAACAATCGCTTCCAACGCAAGATCTGTGGTCAGGGTCAGCAGAGCATATTCTGTTGGATTGGCACGGGCAAGTCGACAATCGCTAGATCGACCGAATAGAGCACAGACAGAGTCTCAAGGGTCGACACTTGCTTCTAGACAGGTCACCGCCGGGATACATCGACGCTCTGTCTAGAGAATAATTCCCTGCTATGCCGGTACCCTCGCCACCGAATCCCGTACAGAGTCCCTAAGCCGATATATACAATGGAGCCTACTTAAAGCCTCCGTCGAGCACGGCCGCGATCGTGGTCTGCACCGGTCGTGCTGGAGACGAATCCATAGACCTTTTCCAAACCGGGACAGACGACTCAAACGCCAAAACCACGCTGACAGTCCCGTTTCAAAGAGAACGTCGGCCCAGCCATCTCCGTCTCGTCACCGCGCGAATTCATGGAGAAAGGCGCGCCAAGCTCCCTAGATAGAGCGCCTATGGCCTGTCATCCAGAGTCCGATATCGTGCGGCGCCTAAGCTCGAAAGGGCGCAGGAGTAGTAGTTACACGGACGACGGAGAATCGGGAGGCAGCAGCGGTCCAAACGGGGCACGCACGCCAATGGGCGAAGGCAGGAAGAATGGATCGAAGAGGCGCAAGGCGCGGAGCAAACTCAGACGGGAACCCGAAAAGGCGCTGGAGAGTTGGGGCACGTCCAGCCCCGAGGACCATGGAGGTCCGAAAGCCGGTTCCAAGAGCGGCGTGAGAAATTGGCTGAACAAGAGAGTGTTGCGCAAGAAGAGGGTCGACTCCAAAGGGCAGTAGAGCCAAGGTTCAGAGCTCTCCCGGTGATCACGCTCCCCTGCCTCACAGCGGCGCTGTGGGGTAGAGTCTGCCGCGGGCGAATAGCCATGTAGCCGGAGATCCATGGGCTATGAAGGGGCTAGCGAAGGCCAGCCTACGGAACATACTTAATTATGCACGATAAAAGCTGGTCGAGGTGGTGCGGATTAAACCGACGGTTTTGGAGATTATAAGCCTTTAATCTTGAAAGGTTCGGCAGACTCTTGGACGTGCAGCATGGGAAATAAATGCACAGCCTCGCAGCAACAGCCCTTGCACCTTCTTGCCCGACGCGTCTCGATCGTTGGCGCGGCGATACAGGCTATGGTTGGCTCGACTGGCACATCCTTCTCTAGGGTATTGATCACTACGAGTGTGTTTTAAGCAATATACGGGTTCTGGCGTTGTAAGGTGCTTTTGTTCAAAGATTGCAGCCGAACCCCACCGATTTGGCATAGATTTAGCAACCAAAGCTGCTTATTGATCGTTGTCTCTGTCCTTGCCGTCCGAGTTGGGAATACCACCATGTATATGCAAAAGGTATTGAGGATATGCAGGAACGTCCCCTCTAAGACACGCCCGAAGCGATGAGAGCAAGGTAACAATGACAGTCTAGTCCGGAGAGGACTTTTTAGTCGCATCGGAAATCTGAAGTATGCTGATTAAGACGCTTGTCCCGCAAGGGTGAACATTTTGTGTTGCGGAGAATAATAGGCGGTTGCGGCCATGAAATCATCGTGGCCGAAGTATTAGAATACACCCCCGCCTATAATGAAGAGGCGTTCTTCCTCACGCCTTGCCCACTGGATAATCTTATTCGCTGCTTGGGCCATGACAACTCGAGGCGCGTTCGGACCGGCGACGCAGTAAAGCTCAAATATAGGGGTAACCCAAGCAAGAGAGGTCGCCTCTTCGCTCACGCAATTCAATACCTTCAAATGTGAGTGCTTCGTGTGTACGGTAGCATGCAGACTGTGGTAGAGCGACATAAGTCTTCGGCGTTGGACCATGTTATCGAATGCCGGGTGCAGAGATGGCATGCAGAACTGCACATTGGCCTTGGATTTGAACAGAAAATGGCTGATGTGTGTACCGGGTGTGATTTCGTCGATTGTTGGGCGTCCTTTTTGGGCCGCTGCCTTGATGAGCTCGAGAAGTCTCTTCCGCTTCAACTCTGTTACGACATCATCCCGCATCTGCTGCAGGGCGAAAAAGCTCTCCTTGTCCGTGCTGATAAGGATGATGGCGATCTCCTTGTCCGTGTCTGTCGACGTCTGTGGTGTTGCCTCGTTTTCTGCTTGGCCGTCTAGGAAGCTGACGTACATATAGAGATATCCCCGGTTGTTGAAGGCAGGCAAGCATAGGGGAACCCAGTTCTCACCGCCGCCAGACTTGATGCCCCCAGACTCAAAAAGCATATTAAATATGAGCTGCAAATCGCTTGGATGCAGAGAATGACGGCGCGGGCGAATCACGCTGACTAATCTTCCACCGGCAACTATCAAACCATAGAGCAGCTTCTCAGATCTAGCCTTTAGGAATGCGTTGCTGATGGAATGTCGTTGGGACTTTCTCAATCTCAGACATTCAAGAGCCCCAAGGAGCGACGACGGGGAACCCTTAGTGAAACTATCAGCCAAGGATGAGAGGAGCATTTCCGTACCCTGCAAAGGTTTGCGCAGGTCTGTAGACGGACGGTTCGCAAAAATGCTGTTGAGTGTAGGTAGTGTAAGGGTCGATAGAATCTGCATGTAAAGCGCATCAAGCTGGGCCCTCATCTGAGAGTCGCTTTCACCAAGTCGACTGACCGCTACAAAATAGAGCGGACCCTGAGTCGCTATGACGAAGCGTGTGTCTCCCGCAGTAAATCCCCAAAGGGGGTTCTTAGCTCCCTCATAGAACGAGATAATTGTCTGTATGACGCCCATCGAAGAGTTGATTAGACCCAAGTCCCCGTGTCTACTGTATATCGGTTTGCCGGCCGATGAGAGGATCATGAAATGCTTCAATTTCGATTTCCACATCTGGAGCCTGTCCTCGTCGTTCCAGTTCTCCGAAACGTCGGGTATATCGTTAAACTCATGCTCGAAATTCGCCAAGATTGCCATTTTGGAAGACTTGACGGTTTCGAATGGCTGCACAGCCGAAGATTGCGCACGTAACAGTGCCCAGGCGGGACTTCTCTTGCTCATATCCCCAACTAACAGGCTTTCTAAGTCCCCCGGTGGACGTAGGGTAGGAGCAAAGCTCATTACGCTCATGGATTCGCCGAGGTCACTCCCACCCATAGACAACCCCCGACTCCGCATGTTCTCTTCCGGTACAACATCGATTTGATCGGCACCGGTTGAAGTATTGTCAGTATTGGTCGAGAAGGTACCACGAGAGCCATCTGGGAAGGACAGTGTCTGAATGTTCATCGATGATAGTGCAGTAGTTGACTTTGATTGTAGTTGAGGTCGCTCCACCGACGTCACGGCATGGCCGCCTTCAATAGTCTGTGAAGGTTGTGGGGGTAGAGGGGGGGGACGCTCATCACCTAAGACGATGGCGGGTGACAACCCAGCATCCTCACTGCCCATTTTAACCTGAACTCTGATGATACCTGTCGCATCCTTCCTGCATGTCTTCAGTTGACTAAATTGCCCGCTCTAGCCTAAAAGCTAGTTCGCATTCGCTCATCGGGTTAAAAGGTCTCATGGAAAGTCATAGGTAGAGTAAAAGTGAGATTAATAATAATGATAATTAGTTGTCTTATAGAAGTGTTAGGTATCCACACACGTCATTGGCAGAGTTGGCCAGTGAGCAGTAACCATCCATCCCTTACTGTATTGGGCATCATATACACCTGTGCCTCCACGCGGTGGGGCTCGGTTCACTCTAGACTACAGGGCGTTTGTACCTGTGTCTAGTGGCTGAGCCAATGAAACAAGAGCCCGTTAGGCAGCTAACTTTCAAATTGCAGGGTATTACCTTCCTGCCTACGGGTAGTCTTTAGGTATCCAATTACGACGGCAAGTATTCAGAGTTGATGCACCGTGTCTTTAATTCCTAAGAAGATATTCTAGCCACAACTCAAACAGATACTCCCGGGCCTGCAATGAACCTCGGCCTTCCCAACTTCGCACCGGGACTCATGGGATCACCCATAATACCTCCATAATCCGAGCTACGGCAACAATGGCCCCCGAGCCCGGCGCTCGTCGATCCTTGTCCCCAGAAAGCTCCGGACGCAATACTCCCACCCCGCGGCAATGGAGGAACCAACTGGGATCAGGTACAGAGCTCGACTGATGTTATTGAGGACACATGGCAACTGGCTAACCGATGATTTGCTATAGAGGAATCTCCTCCCAAAGATAAGCATTACCGAAAGTATGCGTCGGGTGTTGAGCGAGCCCTATCGTTATTCGAGACAGCCCTCCAGGAATGGGCCGACTATATATCTTTCCTGAGTAAGCTTCTCAAGGTATGAGGCAAAGCCGCCATGCTTATATATAGCCTGGAAGTTGCTGAGAATCTTCGTTTGCGCAGGCGTTACAAGCTCGTCCGTCCAGTATAACTACGATTCCCTCTAAGGCCCTTGTTGCAAAGCGCCTTTCGCAATGCCTTAACCCTTCGCTTCCGTCGGGGGTTCACCAGAAAGCCCTAGAGGTCTATAACTATGTATTCTCTGTCGTTGGGAAGGAGGGATTGTCACGAGACCTCCCATTATATCTGCCCGGCTTGGCGTCGACCCTCTCGTTTGCGTCCTTGACCGTCCGAAGCCCGTTCCTTGGCCTTCTTGAGAAACATTTCCTCCAGGTCGAACCCAAGTCGCTACGACCAGCTATGAAGTCCATCATACTGGCGTTACTCCCAGGGTTGGAAGAGGAGACGAGTGAAGAATTCGACAGGACCTTGAAACTAATGGAGAGCTTTAAGATTGCCGTTCGTCCACCGAATAGCACGGAGCTCGGCAAGTTTCATTCGACCGGCGATGACTTCTTCTGGCAATGCTTCTTCTTAGCTACGATAACTAGTCAAAGTCGTCGGCCTGGCGCACTCGCTTATCTTGTTCGTTGCCTGCCGAAACTAGGACCGCCTAATCTCCAGGGTCGCTCGGGGACAGCTAGTAGTAATGAGGACCACGATGACCATTCAGCGGAACTTTCAACTTTAGTAACTTCTCCCGAGCCTGGATTACTCCTACGTTGCTTCGCGGCTGGTTTAGGAGATGAACAGATTCTAATTCAAAGAGGTTTCCTGGACCTTCTCGTGACACATCTTCCACTGAACTCTACGGTGTTACAATCCAAGGTAAAATCTGACGATATGGAACTCTTACTCCGTGCGGCTGTTGGCGTTGTCACCAGAAGGGATATGAGTTTGAATCGACGCCTGTGGGCCTGGTTTCTTGGGCCGGAACCCGCGAATCGGGAACACGAGAACGGAACGGGGACGCCAGCTTCCCCTTCTGGCCATAATCAAAATGACCTGGCCTCCAAAACTAGTTACTTCGAGGAGTATGGCTTGCATCCATTGACTCGAGCCCTGCTTTCGATGATCAACTCTGCACCAGAATGCAGCCCCGCGGAAAGAGCCCGCCCGTTCCGTATATGCCTGTCACTGATGGATAGATGGGAGATTGGAGGTCTGGTAGTGCCCGAAATTTTCCTTCCCGTCATCTCCAGCGTCAGAAACTTCAAATCAAAAGCTTCCAATAAAGCCGAGTTCAGCGAAGTATTGCGGAGTGCCAGCGTCTTCTTTGATGGCGTTGAGAGTGGTCTCATATATGGTGAAATGGTTGGGCTCATGGCACAAGCAGTAGGTGCTGGAAACTTATCACAGTCGGAGCGTGCGGACAAACTCTCGTTGGTTCAGTTCATCATGAAACATTTCAACATTCGTGAAGAGGAAATGGTCACTATCCACGCCCCACTGGCAGCGCTGTCGATTCTAGCCATGGTAGGCGATGTCAAGGAGCGCGGTGCAAAACTCGGAGCGGCATCTAAAGATGAGAACGATTCCGTCTCATCCCAGGCGCTTGAAATTGCTCTGAGCTTGATCGAACTGGTTCCAGAACGAGCGTTTCCTACAAAATCCGGACAGAAGGATGCTGTTGGCCCCGCGAACAGTTCTGCTATAGCGGCCGGTTCGAATGTCGAACTTCTGAGAAAAATCAGGGGCTTTTATATTTCTGATCAAGGCAACGTTGAGGCTTCTCCTCTACCATTTGACTCGCGCCTAGCTGGGCATCTGCTTCTTCAGAGAACGTGTTATTTGACATGCGACAGTCTCGGGTCATCAGAATCGACAGCCCTGTTGTCGAATAAGAGCCGCATTCTCACGCTCCTACTGGCAAAGGCTCCCCGGGAATACCCCATAGACACCGAGAAGCTCATCTCCTCCATACAAGGAAGGCTCTCCACGAATATTCTCCCTTTTGTCAGCTTCAAAGCTGTTTTATCTCTCTCGATACAGCTCTACAGCGGCGAACGTATACCAACCGCCTGTCTCTCAGACCTGGTGGAACCGTTAGTTCGCCATGCTTGGGGTTTCCTGTCTTTATCAGAACCAAAATATCATGTAGAGACTGTGCGCTGTTTATGGCAATTGCAGTCAGCTCTCACGATCGCTAATCGTGATATCGAAGCAGCTATTGCTGACCTTATGCTCAAGAACGACACAACTGGCTCGTTCGCCACCCGGGCCGCAGACCCGGGCCGCACATTCAGCGTACTATGGTCTCACACTTTGCAAGACGGTTCTTCACATGCGGACCGGAGACCGTCTAAAACACCTTTAGAGTTGAAGTTCGTTATTAGGTTGTCGGGAGTAGAACATTACGAAGTGATGCTTACGAGGCCTCTCTTCTTGATGCTCGATTCTCTCCTAGACGAACGAACACAGCTGTTCATGGCGGTCAAAAGCTGGCTGAATAGTATGGTTGGCATTGACAAGTGAGTTCATTCATATAGCACGAAGCCTAACGGACTTCCACCACTAACTCCATTCTAGGCTTTTTCTGGTGTTTGTGACCAAAACCACGGAACTCAATTTCCTCAGGTCCTTACCCCAAAGTTCAAATGCTTCCGTGTCGAATCAATCTCGTGAATACTCAGCAGACGACGACCTTGATCTGGGACTCTATTATCTCCGTACTCTGTCAAACGTCTTCCGATGGGCACCTGATGCTTTTTGGGGCGTTCTTGCTACCCGAATGATCGAGGAACCTGGACAACTTATCGCAGAGATTGGTAAGCTGGGCATTCTATAGAAACGGTCCACTTCAGCTAACGACAACTAGCCTGTAGGGAAGGCGATTTGTCGCTTCAAGAGTTTTTCGTCCATGTCTGCATGCGGTGTATTGCTGGAAACAAGTTTCCGAGCAACAGCCAGCTGCAACTTCGTGTGGCCCAGCTACATCGGTCTGCCTTGACTTTACTACACCAGATTCTTTTGAATCCCTATGCAGAGGCGCTATCGAACCTCAGGCTGGAGGAGCCCTTGATAGAGGGACTCATCCAGTCCCTTGAGGCGCCAGATCCTTACGTCCAGGTGCTTCTACTAGATACGGTTTTTGCCTCCCTGAGACTGCGGAGTGTAAAACGCTCGGAGTTAGCATCCTCTCCGACTGGTGAAAAGCGAGCTCTTAGTTACCAGTCAAATAACATACGTCCTTCTTCTAGTGCAGAACACCCTGCCACGGAAGCCTCGTCGCCTCCCCCTTCGTTGCTGAAGTGCATTCAAGCTGGCCTGAGCTCTTCCAGCAGCAGGTCTGTCCTTGATAGTTGGGTTGGGTTTCTCACCGAGTGCTTACCATTTTACTCGAATTCTATATTCCAAGTGTTGATACCACTTGTCGAGACGCTTTGTGGCCAGATAGGTAACACATTTGAGGATCTGCGGAAGACCTTCCAGCAGACGAGCAAGACGTCTGAGGCCACCACTGCGCCGGAAACGACATTGATATCATTACTCAATGCCTTGGAGCAAGTGCTGGCCAAGGCCCACGACTGGCTCCTCGCTGAGGAGGCGAGGACGTCAATCATGAAAAGTCCCGACCAACCGCAAGGGTTTTTCGGGAATATATTTAATTCAGACGCCCCGCAGTCACGCAGCGCCACCGCGAATGACAGGTTGACGGTCCTTCTCGCATTTCAAGATGCTGTCCGCATGTGCTTCAAGATCTGGTCCTGGGGACAAGGAAGCGAAGCTAGCAGTCTAGACCCTGAGTCTGCCTCTTCGTTTAGTTACACCTCTTTACGTATGCGCAACCGCGCCCGTCGGCTGCTCGAGCATGTGTTCGCCGCTGAGGCGCTCGAATGTCTGGAGACAGTTGTGGATATATGGCGGGCATCCTTCGACAGTCCTGATGTGACTAAATGTGCGGCTGTCCTTAATTTGCTTCCTGCTCTCGACGGTTCCCGACCGAGGCACACGATCCCAGCGATCTTCAACGCTATCTACAGTCGCACGAACCCTAATGCCCTTGATCCGTCTAGGAAGTCGACATTGACGGTTTCGTTGCAAGATATGGATCTGGTCATCTTCCTTGTCGACTATGCCCGTTCCCTAGAGGACGACGCCATGGATGAGATTTGGCAGGACTGCATGACATTCCTGAAGGACCTGCTTGGCAATCCTTTCCCTCACAGGCAGACGCTACCGAGCCTGTTGGAGTTTGCTGCTATTCTCGGCGAGAAAGTTGATAACACTAATTTCGGAGAACAAAGGAAAATGAGAAGGGAGCTCGGGGTAGGTTCATTAGTTATAGAAGCAGGAAGACATCACTAATATTCGGTAGGACCTTTTCCTTCGACTTCTCACTGCTCTCTTCACAACTAGGCCGGTCTCGTATACGGATGCCTCGTCAAATCCACAAGCGGACACCTCACGAAATGATGACGCACAGCTCCTCTCGTCGACTAGGAGTCCTAGTGAGCGAGCAGAGGACGTAGTCGGGATCCTATCGAGCATCGTGCCGAACCTGCCGAAGATTCTCGTGGAGCCGGATCGAGTGCTAACGGCCGCTACCGCAATTTCAGCCAGCGTTATCCAGCCGGCAATTCGGTCCAGGAACTTCCCGGAGACTATCACCAAGGGCACATTGGTACTCCTGCATGAGCTGACCCGGCTGGGCGGTAATCAGAAGACGTGGAAGAAGGACATCAGCGACTCGTTCAACGATCCGCGGTTTTTCGGGTCGTCGGTCGCCCTCGTTCGAAGCGACTGGTTGCCGCTGCTGCGCCAGTGGACTCTCACGGACAATAAAGACCGCATGACGGAGATCCTCGCGCGCATCACACCGCCTACAACGGCCGGCATTGTGTTCGGCGTGGGCGCCACATCCGCACGACTCGAAGCCGACCGCAAGACACAGCTGAACCTACGGCGCGTCGCGACCCTCATCTTAGCCTCGGGTATCGACGCGTTTGCGGGGGAGCTGCCGGCCATTCTCGACCGCCTCGTCGAGCTGCTCGCTGCGACGGCGACGTCCTCGCCATCCTCTACGACCCGCTCGGAGATCTACATGGTTGTACGTGCGCTAGTGCTGCGCACTTCTGCTGTGCACCTCTCCCCGCTGTGGCCCGTCGTCAATGCCGAGCTGCACGCGGCTCTGTCAAGCGTCGCCGCGCCGGAGAGCAGTCCCGGCGCCGACACGTTCAGTAATGCCGCCGTTCTACAGGCCTGCAAGTTACTAGACCTCCTCATCGCCGTCGCGCCCGACGACTTTCAGCTGCACGAGTGGCTGTTTATCACGGACACCATCGACGCCGTGTACCGCTCCGCCGCGTACCAGCCGGTGGCGCTCGTTGACGAGTTGTCGGAGGAGCTGGGCAGCGACGCTATCACGGTCAGCGGTAGCATAGGTTCTAATGCAGATCCTACCGTCCCGGCATCATTACAGCACCAGGAACAGCAGCAGACCGACTCGAAGAGCGCATTCCGCAAGCGTATGCCCCTGCTCGCCGGCTTCGACAAGCAGCTGACCGCCGCCGTAGCGGTCGAGAACAACAACCGCAAGGACGAGCTCGTGGCGAGAGTACTGCGCCCCTTCTTCGCCCAGCTGAGCATCTTCGCCTTCGAGTCCACGTACGCTATGGGCGCGCTCGACGTGGAGGCGTGCGTCGTCGGGCTGCTGGGCGATCTGTTCGACGAGCGGACTGTCGGCAAGGCGCTGTGAAAGGGAAAGGGATTTAGCATCAGCTAACTAGCACCTGGATCCAGCACCTGGATCCCTACAGGTCAAGAAGCCAACTAGGCGAGGCGTAGGAGTGGCCCTATTTTCCTCCTAAAGAAGAAGCAGCTATACGATTAAGGATTTGACCAGTTCGCTCAAAAGCAGGTGCCTGTTAGTCGTTTCTGTTGGGTGCTTGGCCCATCTGATGTTAGAACAATGGGAAAGCTTAGGCATTAACAAGGTGTAGAATAAGACATTATTCGTTTGGGGCTCTGGCATATTTGTAGGACAGTTGTTGAAAGATGTGGAAGCGTAGACTGGATCTGGCGAAAGCATCAACATGGGTATCGATTAAGTTCCCTCCATATTCACATCACCGTTCCTAACATGCGGCTCTGCCACGGGTATATACGCCACCAGTGCCTTACTGGCCCCCTCGACGCAGTACTGCACGACCTCGATCTTCTTGTAGCCACTATCACCACCACCAGCTCTCCCTCCCTCGTTCCCGGCCCTCCTCTCCTCGTTACAGCTACTACTCCTACCGCCTCCGCCTCCTTCTCTACATCGCGGGGCGAGCCGCGCGATCTGCCGCAGATCGCTCGTCCGTGGCAGGTACAGCGCGTGATCGACGGCCGCGTACGCGCCGTGCAGCCTCGCCAGGTTGTACGGCTCCATCGTGTCCAGGTCGAACACGGCGTCGGTGCTGTACCCGGGGCCGCCCCACGGCGGGGACGCGAACACGACCGTCGCGTCGGGGTCGAGCCTGAGGTCTTCCGTCAGCAGCGCGTGGTCTGCGTCTGCGGCTCCGTCCGCGTCACCGTTACCTTCCGCTGCATGAAGACGGCGATGGCCTTTGCTCTTCCCGCCCTCCCCGGTCCCGCTGTCACCTGGTTTGCTACTGCCGCTCCTACTACTGCTCCCGCTCCCGCTCCGACGCCCGCGCGAGCCCGAGGGCGGCCGGCGACCGCGACCGAGCAGGGCCGCGTCCAGGTACTCGAAGCTGTCGCCGAGGACCCAGACGATGGAGTCGGCGACGCCGTGCAGCGCCGCGTTGTGCTGCGCGCACGCGAGCGTCGACGGGTCTCGCTCGACGGCCACCACGCGGTCCCAGCGCCGCCGCGCCGGGTCCTCCGGGTGCGGCTGCAGCGCGAAGCTGATGGCGTTGGCGCCGACCCCCGCGAACGCGTCCACGACGGTCGACCGCGACAGCGGGAACGCCGAGTCTAAGTCGTTGGCGATTTGGCTGTGGCCGGGGGATTAGCGGTGGGGTCTGCAATTTTGGATAGGGGAAAGCAATAGGGATGCGGTGGTGTGAGGTCAGGTGAGATGGCATGGCATGGCACGAGGGAGGCGGCTTACATGGCGACCGGCTCCGGCGTCACGCCGTACCAGGCATCGTGGGTCATGTAGATTCCCTCATTGTAGTTGGAAAATATCGTGTGGCGTTGTTGCCAGTATCTGAATATACGTCAGCGGGCTCTCTGACTATCTTAGGTAGACACATATGACTTATGAGCAGATAGGTGAAAACGAGATATACTCACTTCTGTAAGTCCCAGGGAACCTCGCCCAGTCTTCTCCAGTGATGACATTCCTGTGTCAGGGGTAACTTCCTGACTTGCTTCATTCTTGGGGTTATTCGAGCCTGCCCAGTCTAGACATGGGAGTACGTATAAGACAAACTGAAAAGAGCGGCAAGGGCTTCGATCTCCACCCGTCGAGCACGTATAAAGTAAGCGCACCGAGTACCGCTATAACACAGTGCTGGGCTAAAGCTCTACACAAACTGGAAGGTTCCTGATGTGAACGATGCAGCTGCTGTGGCTTGCGGCCCCACGAGCTTAATGCAGGGAAGCTTGGGCCTCTTCAAGTACCATCCCTCATAAGCTCCACAGCGGGACCGTTCATAGGACGGAATATGACAGCTTTCTTGAGACTGCAACTTCAGCTTATGAAAATCCCATACGGCAGCCAACGAGTCTACATATAATCTGATCTGACCCACTCCGAGAGACACTTCGATTCCGATCTTCCAATTGTGAGGCCGGCCGATTACAACTCCAAAGAAAGCCGCGCAGTTGGATCGGAGATCATGTTCAACGCTTTGAACCGCTTCATAGCCCGCCTCGATGGCGATCCACAGCAGCAACAGCAGAGACAACGGGAAAGCTACGGATTCCAGGTGCTTCGGAACACGAATCTAGAGCTGGCGATCGAGCCTTGGTTCGACTTCATCGTGGGGATCAATGGGCGGATGATAGTACGCAAATCTCTCCCCGCGCAAACCCGGGACCGCGTGGTTTTCCTCTAACCAGGGATCGACAGGATAACCCGGACTCCCGGCTCTTCGCCCAGGAGGTGCGCAACTGCGCCGGAGGGTCCGTCTCGCTCGGGATATGGAGCGCGAAGGTTCGTACGATGCACGCGCGCGCGACGTCAGAGGAGGGGCAAGGGGGAGCCGGCTAACACACAGGACCAAAACAACAGGGCCAGCGCACGCGAGCGCTGCACATCCCGGTTCCGGCGTCGACGGGGTCGCTGGGCCTCTCGCTGCAGTGGACGCCGCTCTCGGCGGCGTCGGAGAACGTGTGGCACGTGCTGGACGTGGCGGCGAACTCGCCGGCGGACACGGCCGGGCTGCTGCCGTACGGCGACTACGTGCTGGGGACGCCCGACGGTACGCTGCACGGCGAGGCGGCGCTCGGCGAGCTCGTCGACGACCACGTGAACCTCGGCCGCCCCCTGCGCCTCTGGGTCTACAACCACGAGTACGACGTCACGCGCGAGGTGGCCGTGACGCCGAGCCGCGAGTGGGGCGGCGAGGGCGCCCTCGGCTGCGTCCTCGGCTACGGCGCCCTGCACCGCCTGCCCGCACCCCTCAGCGAGCCGGTCCACGCTCCCGGCGAGACCCTGTTCGACGGCGACGGCGGCGGCGGCGGCGTCGGCAATGACGGCCAGTTCGCCACGCTGGCGCCCCCGGCCACAGCAAACGCGCCGTCGGCGCCGGGTGACGCCTTCGCCCCGGGCGCTGGAAGCGCTCCCCCTGCTTCCCCTTCGTCAAACGAGTTTCTCATCCCGGCGCAGATGGTAAGCGCGACAAGCAGTCCGGCGAACGGCGGCGCAGCGCCACCACCGCCGCGGGGCGGCAGGAAGAAGGAGCACAGGCACGCGCACGGCCACAATCAGCTCGACGACTACTTCGCGGAGCAGGAGAAGAAGAGCAAGGAGATCGAGGGGTCAGTTACGGCGAACAAGTCTCCGCCTCCGCCGCCACCGAAGGCCGGGTCGGGCATCCCTCCGCCCCCGAAGGCGCCGCCGAAGCCTCGGGCGGCCACCGAGGGTGACGACGGCGGTGTTGATTAAGGGGTTTGGCGCTGGGGTTACCGGGGAGTCGGATTACGATTGGTAGATGAGCACTAAAGATATCCAATATACTGATTAAGCTAATGCATGGTGGTTTCAATTCTACTCTAGCTAGCCTGCTTCCTCTAGCAATGGGCCCCTTTTTTTCTTTAAGGAGTTCTCTTGACAGTGCTTCATTTTTTGCCGCCAGGTTATTATACAGAGCCGCTTGAGTATGCTACTTGTTAAACCCACAGACGGGGCCGGTCCTGATTCTTTCCGTCCATCGTACGCCCCTTTTACGCCTTAGTTTATGAAGTTAATGCAGAAGAAATGCAGGATCAGACTGCCGACGACGTAATCCGCGAACGCCCTGGAGTAACCACCATATTAGCCACGGGCCGCCTAGGTTTGAGCCTAATATGTATGCGGGCGGGCGAGACATACCTCTCTGGCGAAATCGACGGGAACTCGGACTTGCTGGCCTCAGTAGTCTGGATTCGTAGGGATGCTACGTAACGTCAACCCACTAATTCTCGTCTAGTTGGGCTGTGGACACGACGGATGGACTCACCGGTAAGGACGAACTGTCCAACAGTAGCAGAAAAGCCCGAGAGGAACGCATTGAAAGGCTATATGTACCATACTTCGTCAGTCAAACGTTCCATCACAAGATAAACGCCCATGTCCCATCCCAGTATAGAGCACAATACCCGTGCCAGATACGACGGTACGCCAAACGCCCCTTCGTCTTTTCCCCATCCGTCTCCCGATTCCCGACCAGAGATTGGAAAGAAAGAGAAGCCTACAAAGTTGCCCATCAGGATGCAGTACGCGAACTGCAGCGCCCCGACCACGGCCAGGAACACCATGAAGGCGTCCAGCAGCCTCGTCCGCTGCGGCGTCGTCTTCTGGTAGTGCCGCACGATGCTGCGCACCGTCTGGCCGATGCCGCCTCCCCGCGACTCGGACGTCCTGGCGCCGCTGCTCTTCGCCGCGGGCGTCGCCGCGGGCGTCGCCGCGGGCGGGGATGCGCCGTTGTCGGTGGCCGTCGTCGCCGCCGGCGGTACTACCGGTTGGGCTGCTGATCTTTTGGGTGCCATTTTCCCGGTATCGAAGCGGGATTGCTGGGTTACGGTTTGGCTGGAAGAGAGTGAATGCGAGACTTGTGTGCCTTTTGCTGGTTGCAATTGCCCGTCGTGACGAGGCCTCGTGGTGTTGGCGTTTTGCTAGACGGGGCCCGACTTGCCCTTACGTACGCAGTTCAGTGCAAGTAGTGATGTTTTTAGTGGTGGTGCCTGCTGTTAGGGACACGAAAGCTTCAAAATGTCCAAGGCGGATAAGTGGCCAATCAGAAGCCTGCTTCTGTGGCTAGTGGCACCCAAGGTATGGCCTCGCGTCTGTGTCCCGGGTATCTTAGCGCCGGCGGCCCCTGTCAGTTCGAGATCCCCTGCCCCACCTTCCATCCCCACGTATTATATACTACGTTTCCACGTTTCCATTTTGAATAGATTTCAAAACCTTTTTTTATGAGTGGAATGCACAGTTTTATTCAGATTTCGCTTTATTTAGAGACCGACGTTAATAATCAAATTCTATAATAAACGATATATCCAGAATTAATAACACGATCGTTCCGGTATTTCCAACGTCGCTATCGGGGGGCCGGTCTCTAGTCTTTGACCTACAGCAACCGGAGTTTGACATGAAGATCTCGCCAATGTCAAAGCGTACGACACGTAGAGCTTAGACTGTCTGTACCTAGATTCGTCTCTTCGTTCCACTTTAGTCATCACCAGACCTGAGAATGTTTAGTCGAGGGCGGACGGAAGATGAGATCCCAAGTCCACTGGATTGCTTTGGACGAGAACGCAACTTACTTTAACATTGATGATTCTACCCGCCCCTGGAGGGCCCTGTGAAGCACATGGGGAGGTCCCTATCCCCTTATATACCCTTTCAAGGGGGCCACGACGCTGATGCGTGTAGTGGATCAATAAGCTTGGAGAACAGCAGACTTTGCATTCAGCTGAAGTCAAGACACGAACTCCAGCCTACGGCCCAATAACCTTGGCACGGTCCTAGGAGCCCAGGTTAGGGACGAGAATGATCTGCCATCCGACAGTGACATCGCAAGAACATTTGATCTGTGGCAGAAAGCATGCAACATACAATGACCTCCTCGGTCACCCTAGGCGTAAATACCGAAGTACCCAGATTCAAATCATCCAACAAGCAACGGGTCTACTTCAAATAGAGTAGGTAGGTCATGTTGAAGAGGTAACTGTGCCCCTTCAAACAGAGCCACGAGAACTTCGGGGGCGTAGGTAAGGGTAACGTTGTGTCTCCTCCAAACCCAAGGCCGCCTGGGGTTTTTTTTTTCTTTAGAAAAGGTATTTGTAGATTTGTGTTACGGGTAACAAGGCCAAGGGTTGAAGGTATAAGAAATGAGGTTATCCAGATTCGTTGATAGAGTGCCAACTTGGGATAATGCATGCTAAAGGAATTGGAAATCTAACGTCCGGAAGAAGGCGCGGTCGGAGGAAAGGAGATACTTATATTCCTTAATGCGGCGCAAGAAACCACGCTGTAAAGACTCACTCTCCCTTAAACCAAACATGGCGTCTTGGGCCAGTAGGATACAGCTTAGAAGATGATTTTCGTTCCTTTACGTTGGCCGGTAGGAAGGTTAGCTGAAAATCTATTAAAGGCACAGACCTACTTCCATAGGTGAAAAGGAGAGCTATCCTGCATGAGCCAAGGTGATCAGAGGCGACTGCATGGACACTTTATCGCGGCTTGGCTTGAATGACATGTGGTATCATCTACGGGTAATGGATCGCAGGATGGCCATTGGCATGTCCAGCGGCCGGTATATTAATCTACCACCCGGATCGGGTTACGAGTAAGCGCTTCTTGCGTTAGGTCGGTCCTGAATCTACAGTTTGCATTCTAGTTTCATATCTATGACTACTCGGAAAGGCATATCTAATGGGCTGTAGATGAGCCGGCCATAGTTACAACCATCGTATCTGCGAGCCCTCCGGTACTAAACCCCTCTAATTCCCGCTCGCAGGGCGCCGCATAAAGTGAGGATATGAATGACGAACGCTGCACCAACGCAACGTTATGCATTTCTGTTCGCCTCGCTTCTAGACATCGAGATAGATAGCTCAAGGTCTGCTCGACGACTGCCACAGCCGCAAGGCTGCGATGCTAGGAATTGGCCAATCGGAAGGAGGTGTGATGGGGCTTTCTGCAGGATAACGACGAAATAGTGACTTAGGGAAACACAACAATTTCCCCGCCCGGTGGGTCAAATACGTGCTGATCGACTTCTAACGAACCAATGGCATATGTTATTAAGGAGCATATATTTTCCTTGCGCGGTAACAAGCCGGCTAAGTGCCATAAATGAAACGAGATTTTACGGTTATTTCAGGGGCCCGAAACTTGCGAAATGCCGGTCGAGTGTTCTAAGAGCTTCTATATGCCAGCCATATAGGAAACAGTAGGCTGGTAGAGGTAAGTAACCGAGAATCCCCCTGAAAGGTAGTTAACATTTATCCTTGTTTGACAGTGGAGTGTACAGTAAGTTAGCATTTATCCCTGTCCAGAAAGCGGAAGGTGGTGAGCATTTATCCCTGTTAGAAAGTTGGGGGTAGTGAGCATTCATCCTGTTAGAGAAAGTGGAAGGTAGTGAGCAAATGCTAAAAGCATTTTATCAGGAGAAGCGGTAAATTATGTACGCATATAGGGAGCTTGATATGGGAAAGCGCTGTAGGGCTTTAGCGTAGCGACCTGGCAGCCTTTGAGACTTGGGTGCCCATACATAGTATGAGAAATCAATATCTCCGGCGGGGTGATGAATTTCTGTTTTGATCGCCCGTGGGACTCTTAACATCAATCACAGATTTTTTTTTATGGTGTGGAATGTATCCTGGTTGGAGGCTGCCAAACAGTCCATAAAAAAAGAATGGCTCCTTTGAGTTGCCAGATTCTGAGGTTGGAGAGCGCATCAGGGCATTTGAGTCTGCACGCATTGATTATGGAACTGTAGATGCCTTGGAGCTCCTAACAGACCCAATTATCTTCAACCTGGTAAGGAATAATGACGACATATGCCCTTATAACTGTCTAAATTATCTTAGAGGACCAGCGAAATCCTCGAAGCGTACCCCGACGACTTTGTCCTTGGACATTTTTTTTAAAGTATGCGGCGAAACCTGGACGTTTTTTCCGCTTTTGGGCTGATTGCTCTCGTCAACCTTTCGTGGTTCATCAATGGGCTAAAGTGTCCCGGGTGGCTTACTGGATTTGGCTCGCATAAAGTTGCGTTGCCTGTCTTAGACACCGCAGATAACCAGCCTAAAGAGCCTCTGCCTGAAAATACCAAAAAATGCGCTTGTTGAAGCGGGTTGCAAACCTCGGGAGTTCCATTTCCCAGATGGAGGTTTGTAAGTTACTGGATACTACATACCGGCCTACATCCTTTGTTTAACATATTGCAGAATAATCACCGACGCCCGGATCTCCTTCGAAAGATGAAGGCTATGAATTCGCAGGTGTATTTTTCCCCCCCGGACCTCCTCCCTTCACTTCCGATGCTGCTCCCCAATTCGCCCGAGATCGTAGAGAAGGTTAGGCATATAAAGGAAAAGAGTGGGAAAATTGGAATAAACTTCGAAACCAGGTAACCGGACGGACGCGGATTTTGCGGGGGATAGGGATAGTTTATAGCTTCGTAAATGGGAGGTGGGCCCCGCCGCGACGCGCCACCAGGTCCAATTTGGTATATTGCGGTTGTTCGTGAGTGCACTCACTGGCCCATGTCATGCCATTTGGCGTGTAAAACAATGCTGATCGTGCTGGCTGGATATAGCCCAAGAATCGCAGTCGTCTATGACTGTATAACCATTCGACTCGCTGCTTGCGGCCTGCTGCATTGACAAGGAGAGCGTATTAATGGTGTAATCGGCAACCATTTGTGCACCCTCTGCGATCTCATTAACGTAAGACTATCTTGCATTAGTGGAACGCCGTATCTATTAGCAATACACTAAGAGGCACGTATGAACTACACCTCGCATGGTAACCGATACCATCATCCCTGCATATCGGATCCTTGTCTATGACGCCGTTTGGAGACGGGCGCACCCACCGCCCCTTTCTCCCTTCCTCCTTCCCCCTTTTCACCCTCTGGTGACTCCGGGCTCAGGGTCCCAAGCGGGTCGGTGGCAAGCATCGCGCTCCGTCCAACTCGGACAGTTGGCGCCGGCGCTCCGCACCTCTCGCGGCATCGAGCTCGGCCTTGGGCGCTACAATCCACTCCGTCCCCCGAGCCACCGCCGACGCGCCCTGCAGCTCCGGCTTGCGATCGGACACCACCGCGTCGCCATCAGAGTGCTGCGTCGAAGTGGCCGGGGTGTCGTCCCCCGCGTCGACAGGCCTTTTGGCCCTCTTCAGTCTGCGGACGAAGAAGAACAGGCCGCCCAGGATCGCCACGAGCACGAAGACCACGGCGCCGACCGCGATGCCGGCCGCCGCGTCGATCGAGAGGACCGGGAGCGCGCGCTCGTCGGGGATCGCCGGCGGCGGGGGCGGGGCATGGGTGTCGTCGCCGTCGTCCGAGCCTGTAACTTGCTGCCGTGCCGCCGAGAGGCTCGTCGTCAGCACCAGCGGGAAGACGTCGTGGTAGACGGTGGCGCCGTACTCGGCGGGCTCTGCCGAGACCCCGGCAGGCCAGGTGTACGCGTCGCCGGTGGGGAGGGAGAAGGGCGGGTCCCACGTCATCCAGATCTCGGTCTTCTCGGTGAGGACGCTGGCGCAGCGGCGTCCGGGGTCCTTCCCGTCGCCGCGTGGGGCCGCGGGACACGTCCAGGCGCCCGGCGGGCAGCACCAGGCCTGGGGGTACGCCGTGCCGCCGGCCCCCGTCACGGTCGTCGTGCACGCCGTCGTCCAGTCGGAGACGCACGCGGTGCCGGGGTAGGCCAGGGTCGGATCGGCGTGCGCCAGCGATGCCATGCTGGGCTCCATGGTGAGGCCTGGGAACACGTCGAGATAGCCCTCGGGGAAGCACTCGGTCCGGTACCCGAGGGCCGGCGTCCCGTCGCGCGGCGAGGAGTGCAGCGCCTCGCACTGCAAGCCCGACAGGTGCTGATGCGAGGACAGGTAGTTGAGGTAGGTGAGCTGCCAGCAGTACACCGACAGCTCGCAGGCACCGCCCTGCGCGGCCGCGAAGGGCGTCGTCTGCGGGGTCAGTGTTATGGCGTGCGTCGCGGCGAGGTGTCCGACTGTGCTGGTGATTAACGTCGACATGTCGAAGATCTCAGTAGCACCCTTGACCTGACTAGCTCCTCGAACGCGGAGAGCAATCAATAATCTGGGCAGGCATGGGGGGGAGGGGGGGATATTCCCACCCAGCGCTCGCTGTATATAGGATTTGGAAAGCTCAGGAAATGCTCATCCGGTCGTGTTTGCTCCGCTGGAAACACGGTATCACTCCCAGCAGCACTTGAATCACCAAATTTGAACCACTAGGTCGCAACTTCCATCCCACAGGATCACACGCGTCGCCCATGTACGACATATTACCGCAATGAGCATGTTTCCACATGTGGCTCTTTTGACCCGAAGCGGGATCCCATATTGCGGCGTCGTAAGTCAAGATCATGTTCCCGGCGGATAGGTACATAGGGAGGTACACAGAAGAAGAGGCCTGCCTATCGTAACTAGACATATAGAAAGACCACTGAGCAACCGTCGCAATGCGATACCATACGGGATTCATCACGACATTCAGATCCGTAGAGATTTCCCTGATGAGAAGAGGGTGGACTATATATGGACTCTCCCCCGTCTTAAATCTGGAATGTTTTTATTGCATTTATCTCGTATCCCCAATCCCTAGAGCGGGTGCTGTCATGAAGAATGGCAGTGCAGCTGCGGGTGCCCTAAGATGATCGAGTACATGTGTAGGTCCAGCACAGCAGATTCGTACGTCGCCGGGAAGCTCCGATGCCCGGGACTGTTGTTGAACATTATGGAGCAATTATATATAGCTTTACGATACCTAGCCTCGGTACCTCTACCAATGCTTTCTCGTTTCGCTAGTTGAGCTGTTGTTTCGGCTTGCAGCCTTTCACGTCTTCCGGTTCCAGGACGCATCCTCCCTACCTGATTGCTAACACTACAACAGCCGCTGCCGGAAAGACCAGCACTTTGGACATCTAGCGGCAACTTGACATCCGAAGAAGCTACATACGGCGCTGGTCACAAGGCACATAAATCGTGGCACTGTAAGGCTTCGTAATAACTCTCAATTCCGTCAACGCAATACCCAGACTAGGTAAGCGAGGGAGACGAGTAGTCAACCTGGCTTACCTACGCTTAAGTAAAGAATGAAACATTGCGATGGCATGTGCAACTCAGCAGCCTGCAAATAACAACTCATCTAAGTCACAATCTGTGTGCTGAGATATCTCTTCAACTTCACGGAATAGTGTGCCAAGGATTGGTGTGCCGGTTGCAGCTAGTATCACAGAACGGCCTGTCGCACGTCAGACAGATTCGTCAAGGCTGAACTGACATGAACCGCCAAGAGACTGACGCGCTCCTAGCAACCTGTCCGGCCGGGACTGGGCAACCACCACATATGATCGGTTCTACCTGTAGATGTTTCCCCAATTTCAACCCAGCCGGGATCGAGGGCTTCGTCGTCAGTAGCGAAACTGTCGCACTGGTTGGACTTCGACCATCGAGTACCCTCCAGGTAAAGTCCAACTATACCGATGGAGCCGAGTTAATTGACAACAGTCCGCTTCCAACCCATTGTAAGGTGTGGCCACGACATATGTGCAGCTCTGCGTCCGCTTCCGCCGTCTCTTGGGTAGTATATGGCTTATTTCGTGAGCGGTCGTGGCTATCAGGGAATCCTAAATGAAAGAATGGGCAGTCATCATTAGCTGCTGTTCCTGAGCAATCGCCGTCCCCTTAGCCCTTTGTGCGGCTTCTGCGGTTGGTCGATTTGAGTTTGCCGATCTGCAGACGCCATAGAACACTTGCTCTGTGCACGCTCATCCCTTGGTAGGGATGCGGACTCTTCAACCTGCATGTGGGCGACAGGTTGAGCCTTGCTGATAGACCTGTCTTCTGAGGGTCCTTTGTTTTGGCGGGTTTTGTCATACCAGTCAACATCGCTGAGTTGCAACCGGCGGACACGTTGTCCGCCGCGGTCTTTGCCTGATTTATCCAGGCGATTGGGGTGATACGTTTGTTTCTCGTGACCTGGTATTGATGCATTGTGAATATTTGTGTTTGGGTTAAGCGGGGATCGGTATATATCACCATCTTGGTCTTCGCTCTCGCGGAGGTCGTAGTTGAGCACCAGATTCTTGATGCGCTGCTGCTCCTCTCGTTCCGCTTGCTGCTGTGTCCTCATAGCAACAGCGAATGTGGAGTCCGACGGGAGCGCGACAGTACGTGTCTGCTATGTCAGCTATATTTAGAGAGTGAAGCTAGGAGGACACCAACCTGTTGGCGGTTGCCTTTCTTCGTTAATAGCGAGAACGCCATTGTGCTAGGTCCGTTCTGGCCATTCTTCTCCTCGGTATCGGTTGCTGTAGAGGTTTCGCGAGTTTTCGAGCGGACAGGCAACGGAACATCAAAGAGCGGCTTCCGGTCGAATTTTCGGGACTCTAAGCTTTCAGCCATCATCTTGGCATACTCCCGTTCAAAGTCCGCTTCATCTTCGGGGTCAACCTCTTCCGCCTTCCTTGTAACCACGATCGCTTCGTCTTCAGACTCGGAAACCCGGGGCGACTGGGGTTGGCTGTCGATCTGCTCATGCAAGATAATGTTAGCGCCAATCAAGTGGAAAGTCGGCATCTATAGGGACTTACCTCGGCCTCGTCGTCTTCTCCGGATTCGCTTTCTTCCTCATCTCCCTCGGCTTCCGGGAGTACTATGTCACCATCAGCCTCAGCGCCTTCATCGTCGGACGATGAGTCACTAGAAGCGTCGTCCTGATCGGCACTCTTATCCAGCCCTGCATTCTTCTGGTCTTGTACGATTGCAAGCTGGAACGCTTTTGAAGCTTCCTCCAGGTTGGTCGCCAATTTCCACTGCGGTCGAGTCAGGGAGAAGGTGTCCTGAACGATGAAATCGATATCCATAGGGAGTGGATGCTTCGTGTGAATATAGTACTAGATTCCCGTCAGTATGGCGGTCGAAGGACATCTCGTCAATAGAGCACACCTGAAGGAAAGAGAGGAAATAATCGAGTTTCTTTCCTGCAGCACCTCGATTGAAGAACATGCCGCAGGTTTCAAGGATCGTAGCGACCAGGCGGATGCGGAAATAGTCATCCGGCAGATCGAAAGGGTTGAGTCGCCCTGGAATGGGGGCACCACCTAGCAGAAATATAAGCGCATATTCCATCATGCGAAAAGAGACCATGTTTGGCCCACCGTGTCCAAAAGTCATGATCTTATACATAGTGTCGAAGATCACAGGATGTTCAAGCATCCGGTAGTTGTAGAGCTCGCCAAGATACTTGACTTCCGCAATGCGCCTCTGATTGAACTTGAAATCGTTCTGTTCGAGGCCGAAGTTGATGGATTCGATCACGTTGTCAATCACCATGACAGCAAAATCGGGGTGATATCGATATATGGCGCTTAGAAGGATCGCGAGGATGTGGATGCTGCCGTACTTGACCTTGCCGGGCCTCGAAAAGACCTTCGCGAGAATATCCACAACCTATGAAGTCTTTAGTGTATTCTTGCCGTATATTAGGGGCAGATAATTACCTCTGGCTCTTCCCAATGCAGCCGACGGATCTGCTTAAGGATCTTCGTATAATTTCGCTTCGTCAGATCTACATAGATGAGCTTACGGATGAAAAGTTCCGTAGGAGTTCGTTCCTTCTGTTGGATCGAGGCCCTTTCCGGGGGATCCACGTAGTAGACAGCATTCTCGATAAGCATACGCTCCGGCTGGCCAATGTGCTGCACGGATTTCTTTCGTTGAAGCGTCTCCAGAAAGGTAGCCATGCGCGGTGATGTGTCCGCGTTCCGTAGAAGGTATCGTCCGCAGTTTTCCAGCAAGTTGCAGATAATCTCAATGTTCATCCGGGAGAAGTCATCAAGGCTAACCTTCAGGCAATGAAAGACGACGTGTTCGGGGACGACGCCAAACTTAGTTAGCTCGGCAAGATAACGAATGTTACTGAGCCGAACTTGACCAAGGAAATCCTTGTCCTTGCGACGCTGAAGACTTCGGAATTCAGCATCGAGGTACTCGACAACACCTTTAGGGACGTCCGGCATGTATCTACCGAGAGTGGCTATAAGCCGTGACCAGAAAGGGAGAAGATCTGTACGCCCCTTTGGGACCTCAGTTAGAGCCTTCACGAGTCGATTGCGGGAAGCTTTCGAGTTCAAGAAACAGAAATCGACAGCTATTTCATCAGTGGTGTCCTTGTTTGTAAGCTCAGGCAATCGAGCCAATATAGCATCAACCTGGGCACCAATGGTCTTATTGGCGATGGCCGTTGACTGATCATCGGCAGGCTCCGAGGGCTTAGGGGTCTCTGAAGCTTCCGGTGTGTCCACTCTCTTCCCAACTTGTTCATCTGTATCCGGTTTCTTCTTTTTCCCGTCTTCAAGAAGCATACCAGGCACTTTGCCCTTCAAATCGACCAGATTTTCATAGAAGCGGCGTTCATCCTCGTCTTCCCAAATGCCCGCCCCGTCGCTCTGTCCCCGTAGGTACTCTCCTGTCTTGACGAGACCGATGGATCCGTTAGAAGCAGAAAGACCATCCCCAGCTTCCTTGAGGTCGGGCATCTCGGCCCCGATAGCTTCAGCTATTACCTGAGCATTCGATACTAGACGCTCTTGAGCTTTCACCAGGCGCTCGAAGTTGGCTTGGCGATCCTCGAAAACCTCTCCGGATTTGACATAAGCCTCGGAGTTCCGGCCTTTCTGGGTGACTATGTTCTTCTGGTCTCGTAATAGGTGGGCTTTGACGTCGTCAAAATATCTTTTGAGGATATTCCTGAAACGCTCCTGTATTTCTGGACTGGCCAATGAAGAATCGTCGGAGTCCGAGCCAGTTTCGATATATCGACCGTTATCATCAGAAGGGTCCTCGGCAGATTTCGTAGCGCCATCTTCCTCCACAGTCTTGCGACCATCGGACCCAGCGGATTTCACGCCCAAAATATCCCAGCTAAACGACTTGACGAAGATGACAAGCAATGGTAGATTGACATGTTCCCGGTCGTGTCCCAAGAGATCCTTCAAGACCTCGAGAGGGAACGGTTCAGCGCCTCCTCCCTTTGAAGAACTAGTCGATTTGATCTTTAACTCGGCGTTTTTCCCGCTAACCCCACGTGTCGCATCATCCGGCTTGACATCGTCGAGGGTCCTCAACACATCCAGAAGCCAAAGTTCCGTGATAACTCGCAGAAGGGCTCGTTGCCGCACTAGCCGGTCTTTCTCCTCCTTTTCGCGGACTTCGGGAGGCAGAGTTTTCAAAAGACTCTTGTCCGGCGTTGCCATACCCTTGCCCAACAGCCATCCTAGATATTCAGTGAATTCGTCAGGACCGAACCGCTGGTGCAATGCACTGACGATCTCGACAGCCGCCTCGATCTCTCCAGGGCTTTTCAGCTTGGTTAAACCTTCGTAGCATGCTGAGACGATCTCGGAGAGGTATTTATGAAGGCTCAAGGTCCGAATTTCTTGCAGGAAGGTGTTCAGGGTTGCCGGAGTGATGGCGGTACGGAGTCTCTTGATGAAAGCGGTGTTCTTCTTGAGAGACGAGTCAAGAGACGGGTTGACGGGAAAGACATCTGTGCAGGGCCTGTGAGTCGCATACTATGGATGCAGTGATATTTGGCTTGACGACATACTTTTCTCGTTGTTCCAAGCACGTTGGTTGAGCACTAATAGCTCGCCTAGAGTAGAGAAGCAATATTAGCCAATGAATATGGTGAGCGTGCAGGCAAGATCATGGGTAGGCCTACGTCGCCGTGAGCGGTCCATTCTGGACAACTCGAGTGGATTTATCTATGGTGATGAAATTCAAGGCTACATTCGCATCGGCGACTGACGGTTACCACTGCTAAGGGGTAGATGACCCTAGATAATGGTAGAAGTGACACGGCGGATCAGCCTCGGTCGGCATCGGTGAAAGTTGATGGCACTCTGCCTTGTGAACCAAGGCAAGGCGTTGTAGATGATGCGGCCAGGATTGAAAAGGCTCTGCCAGAAAAAGGAAATGGTTCAGAAAATCCAAATTGCGAATATCGAGGGATTGCGGCAAGTTCGTCGAATGGGCGAAAGAGAGAACAAGGAGCGCTAAGTTGAAGGAAGGTTGTGAAGCCGAAAGCGCATTCATCAATATGATGTCTTTTCACTGAGGTTGAATTGCCGCCCAATGAAAGGAGCGATCGGCTAATAGCCTTGGAAGCCACCTGTGTAGCGGTCCTGCAAGTACTTGAGGTGGGTTTTGGTAAGTAGGTAGGTACCTGCGAATGCACTCCTTCCTGCGTATTGTGTGATGTACTTCGCTGTAGTTAAGTACCTAGTAGCAGAGTAGAGCCTGTTAATACCTCGCAAGCACAGCATTGAACTTTTAGGTTTAGTATTTAGCGTCGGCAAGACAGGTAAACGTACTGAACTCAGATTTTAATAACCTTGTTGTCGCCAAATCCTGAATTTTCCGCTTGAAAATTTATCAGAGCTATATACTCTATGTATGTAGGTAGAGTCACTCCTTCAGGTTTGGCTGTAGCCATTGCGGGTGATGGCGGCGGGGGTGATTTGATCTCAATCATCAGACTAGCCTGGTGCTTATACATATCCGCACCCATTGACCCCCCACCATCATGTTAAGCCTCATTGTCTGCATTACCTATGCACGGACGCTCGTTTAATGGCCACCAAGGGTCTCCCTTCCAAGCTCGAAAAGCTTCCTACCAAGTTACGTATAGTAGCAGTAAGGTAGGAGGAGTACCCGTTCAAGGGCTACAGGGGGCCAACGGAGAAGAGATCGAAATCGACGAAAGCAGATGCCCCCGCCTTATCTCAAAATCTTGTGCAGCTGGTAGAAATCCGAGGTAATGTACTCATAGAGGTGGGGGATATCATCCAAGGATATCTGTAGACTGTCGTTGATTTACCGAGCAATTCGTGTTATACCCTTCAATTAGAGGTGGCTTGGCGACTTCCTCGTTCTAGAAAATTGTTGCGACTAGCTAATGCATTTATCGCCCTCAAGGGGATAAGCCTTTGTCATTGCGGTGGCTTGCCCTATCACACAGCCATCTCATTTGTGGCCCTATTTGATATTTCGACCCACTTCGAATTTGGATTCTTTTTGTGGTCCCATGCAAGGTACAATACAGCTTTTAAGCTCTAGAACTTAAGAACGTTACCATTCAGCTCTTAGGTGTTCGACATGTTACTTTAATTGTAACATCTAAGTAGGATTAAGCTATCATCGTATAAAGCTATCGTAAAGCCAAACAGGAAAGGAAGGCCGACGACCTATTTATGTAAATATATATCCAATATGTGTGTTTGAAGAATACGTTGCCAGATCCGGCGAAGCGACATCATCGCTTGCTATCCCACGGCCTCTAAGTCTTTATCTTGTCAAGAAGGTAACCATCAAGGAAAATCTATTATGTACGACGTGATTGTCACCTCATTGCTCACTTTGTCACTGGCGACCAATCAAAGACAACAGGTGAAGCTCGAGATAGATGGCGGTAAATGCATGGGTCGTAAACTCCATTCAGGCCTTCGAATTCTCCCTTTCCGGGTTTAGCGCGAGATGCGTTTCTCATATCTCCGACTATCCTTTTGACGACCCCTTCTCCTTATCTATACAATTGACACCAATGATTCGCTATCAGCGACTACCTACATACTTTCCGGAACATAACCTAGTTGCCCTATGATAAGACCGCGGCCCGTGAAGGACCTAAGAGGCGCACGTCCGCGGGGATACCGTGACAGTGTCTGCCCTTCCTCCTAATGCATGTGTTTCCCATGCGAGGTCGGGCTCATCTACCTTCCTTCCGCTTCCGAGTCTTCCCTTGAGGCCCCATTTGCGGATTCCTGCATGGCGCGTCCCCGGAGATACCTGTGCTTGTCATGTCCAAGGCAGTTAGGTTCTAGCGGCATATCCGTAGAGTTGGGCATTAGTAATGAGCCGCAGACCTATTATCACGTAACAAATCGCAGTTCACCCAGAGGTGAGCACTTACGAAGCAGCCAGAATGCCGGTGATCCAAGTGGATCTAGAGCTAGGATGGTGGGCTGATCATATCCAGACCACAACATGATGGCTTGAATCCAAACGATCGTCGCTCTTTTCGTATCTCGGCTTCCGTGATTCATCTTTGGCTTACAATTATACTGTAATCATGTATATCTTCCTGTCCCAGCTGCACGGCAGGTTTTGACCCTCTATATATTCCATCTATCTTTTCGAGAACGTCCTCTCCCATTGTATAAGCATCCGGTCTGCTACATCTTACTCTCGAGGGTATTGTCTATACGAGTAAATCGTCTCCATATCTGTTCACGTGCTCTTGACCTCTCTACTAAACCCCATGGAAGTCCTTAACCCAATAAGCGGGCCCCAAGGAGGGCTTTCCCAAGCCCACGACTTCCGCCTACCACCTAGCCCACCTCATACGAGGAAGGGTTCTAGGAAGTCTTCGTTCGATGAGTTAGACTTGGAATATTCAAGGATCTACCCACTTCCTCCTAGGAGTAGGCCGGATAATAGAGTACTACCAGAAGATCTCAAGACCCCTGATAACCATGTCGTTCGAGACCCGAGGTTGATACGGCTTACGGGCGTCCACCCCTTTAACGTCGAAGCACCGCTGAGCGAGCTATTCGACGAAGGCTTCTTAACTACGAGAGATCTTCACTACGTCCGCAACCATGGAGCTGTGCCCAGGGTGGATGACTCTGAGGTCACGGATTGGGAGTTCTCTGTGGAAGGGATGGTGCACAATCCCATTAGGATGAGTCTAGCGCAACTTATCACGGACTACGAACAAGTCACGTACCCGGTCACGCTAGTATGCGCAGGAAATAGGCGAAAGGAACAGAACGTCGTCAGGAAAACCAAGGGATTTTCATGGGGTGCCGCAGGGCTGTCGACGGCCCTATGGACCGGAGTAGTAATTGGTGACCTACTCAGAGCCGCGATGCCGAAGCGGGGTGCAAAATATGTGTGCTTCGAAGGTGCAGACAAGCTACCGAACGGGTATTACGGCACATCGATCAAGTTAAACTGGGCTATGGACCCCAATCGGGGAGTCTTGGTCGCCCACAAAATGAACGGCGAGATGCTTGAACCGGACCATGGTAAACCTCTTCGGATCATCATACCCGGGCAGATTGGTGGCCGAAGTGTGAAGTGGTTGAAGCGTATCATCGTGACAGCGGAACCGAGCGATAACTGGTATCACATTTACGACAACAGAGTGCTTCCCACCATGGTTAGCCCGGAGATGAGCGCCGATATGCCGGGGACGTGGAAAGACGAACGCTACGCAATCTACGATCTCAACACAAACAGCGCCACGTGCTACCCAGCTCATGACGAGAAGTTGGCTCTGACTACTGGTGCCCAGAATTACAAGGTTCGAGGTTATGCGTATGCGGGCGGTGGCAAGCGGGTCACTCGAGTGGAAGTTACACTCGACAAGGGGAAGACTTGGACACTGGCCAACATCTCATATCCGGAGGACGAATATCGACTCGCCCGGGAAGGCGAACGGCTGTTTGGCGGCCGCCTCGACATGTCCTGGAGGGAGACGTGTTTTTGCTGGTGCTTTTGGGATCTTGATATCCCATTAGCGCAGTTACAAGCAAGTGACGATATCATGGTCCGAGCCATGGATGAGTCTATGATGGTGCAACCCCGCGACATGTACTGGAGTGTTCTAGGGATGATGAACAACCCCTGGTTCAGAGTCGTCATTCACAAGGAGGGTCATACCCTGAGATTCGAACACCCTACGCAACCCGCGCTAATGCCTGGTGGTTGGATGGAACGAGTAAAAAAGGCTGGTGGCAATCTTACCAATGGGAACTGGGGCGAAAAGCTGGCCGGGGAAGAAGAGCAGTTCATTGAGGAGGAACCGGCTAAGGAAATCTGCATGATAAACAAGGACATCAACCAGAAGATAACGCTCGAGGAATTCCGACAACACAGCGGAGAGGTTGAGCCGTGGTTCGTAGTCAATGGCCAGGTGTATGATGGGACCAAATTCCTCGGAGGCCATCCTGGTGGCGCGGCCTCGATCTTTGGAGCTGCGGGCCAGGATGCCACCGAGGAGTTCCTTGCTATTCGTAAGTTCACAACATTGGTCACAAGGAGTCCGGGCTAACGAACGCATCAAGATAGCGAGAACGCCAAGGCAATGATGGTAGATTACCATATCGGCTCCCTCAACGAAGCCTCGTTGACCCTTCTCAAAGACGGAGAACCCGGGGCCGTCCATTCGGCGCCGCGAGAGACGTTCCTTCAAGCGAAGGTCTGGACAAAAGGCGTCCTGTCCGCCAAGACGAAGACCTCTACTGACACCAAAATATTTACGTTCGATCTCGAACATGCGGATCAGGTCGTTGGTCTGCCCATTGGCCAGCACCTGATGATGCGCTTACGCGACCCCGTCACCAGAGAGGCCATCATTCGCTCCTACACACCGATATCTGAGGGCACGGAGAAGGGCAAGCTCAACGTGCTCATAAAGGTCTACTACGACACTCCCGAGCGCAAGGGCGGCAAAATGACGCAGGCCCTGGACGCCATTCCCATCGGGCACTTCGTCGACTTCAAGGGCCCCATCGGCAAGTTCGAGTACCTCGGCCGGGGCCTCTGCGCCATCTCGGGGCGGCAGCGGAAGGTCAGGCGCTTCATCATGATATGCGGGGGGTCGGGGATCACGCCCATCTTCCAGGTCCTGCGGGCGGTGATGGCCGACCGCGAAGACGCCACGTTCTGTCTCGTGCTGGATGGCAACCGCGAGGAGGAGGATATCCTGTGCAAGCAGGACCTCGACAGGATGGCCGCCGGGAACGACCACAAGTGCCGTCTGGTATACACGCTCAGTCGTCCCTCGGATTCCTGGACCGGTTTAAGGGGCCGCATGACCAAGGATCTCTTCGAGAGGGAGGTCGGGCCGTGCAAGAGCGTCAGCGGCGAGGATCTCGTGCTGGTATGCGGGCCTGAAGCCCTGGAGAAAAGCGTGCATTCTGTCTTTACGAGCATGGGATGGAAGGATGACGATATACTGTTTTTCTAAAAGCGAGCGCTTTCTAATTTTTCATCTTGGACATATACTAGCGAGCTGCAACTTGTACATCTTTGAGGAGTCACAGGATTTAATTTTTGCATTACTACTCATAAGTTACGGGTCACCAAGGAGGCATATTGGAGACATATAATCGGAGATGAACAGAGGAACATCGTTTAGATTTCAAAGCTCACTACGCACATAACCTTACTATACGCCCCAGTGGTTTACGAACCTCAAGTTGTACATCGTTGGAAGGGGGGGACGCTATATCCTAGGAGCATACGAGATAGTGAGAAAGCGTATATCCGGGAAATCTCCTAGTGCTTGGTATCCACCTTGTTTCCGCGCTCCACCCTGCCGTGCTAAGCCAAGTAAGTACGCGGAGAATCCGGAAATGCAGTCAGCGTTTTCTGCGGCCCCCTGGATTATGGGGTCACAATCAGCTCCGTGGACTACGCCGGAAATGCAGTTTCTGTTCTCGCGTGATACGGACAAGTGAATTCCGCCTTATCGACAGCTCCTCATGGAGATACCGCTTGCTGCGATGTATTATCGTGGGGGGTTTCTTTGCGGACTTTGCCCCCGGTTGATAGCGTCTGTCTACTAGCCTAGGTTGAATGGCATTCTCCGGCGGTGAAATCCTATGTCCTATCTAGATCCATATGTCGAGGAAAGACCCGATGATGAGATACCTAACTCTACCCCCTAAACCACTACCTGTGAGCGATGCGGCAGTTGCTCGCTCCCCACCTGGGTGGTAAGTTACGGTGGACACACCTTAGAATCGTACGTTTCTACTGTTCTTTCCATACCTTAGGCACCGACTTTGTTTAACAGCAGATTCTTGTTCGATTACTGGCGATATGAAGAGAGGCGCAGAATCTTAGAGACATCATGCTCCGATCGAGTTCCAGCTGTCTTCTTCAATCGCGTGGAGGCGCTGGGGTGGTAAACGATCGCAGGTAGACGCAGGAATCGAAGGCTCCGAGTATTCAGGAGGAGAGTAATACCCTAATCCCCTGCATCTCACTTTATAGGCGACTCAAGGAGGTGATGCCATTGCCTTCTGGACCAGCGGGCGTCGCTCTCCCGGGGTGAAGAAGGTTTATAACCGCGCCGCAGGCACCTACCAGCAACGCATCAAACAGCTATTGAACGTCAGCATTCATAGACAGCACGTCCGCTCCTTCATCACAGCCAAGCCGCGGCACCGCCCGGACGTGCGTAAAAGTACCACTCGCGCGACACGAGCGGATTGCCCCTGTTTTCCCGCCCTCCTGCCAACTCGCCAACTGGAAGATGTCTCGAGTCGTCGGGAGCGCAAACGAGAGGTAGAGCGTAGCCAACGTCGTGGCCCATGGCCGGAACATTGGCAGGGGATACTTCTTCCTCTTCAGCTGCGCGGCTACGTAGTGGAACCTCGCCGCGAAGGCTGTGAAGACGAGCACGTACGCTTGCTGGCAGGCACCGCCCGCCATCACCACCCTAGCGCTGAGGCAGAGGAAGGCGATCGTGACCCTTGGCCCGCGGACGCCGAAGACCATGCGGTCGAGGAGCCCATGATGGAACGCCCCGACCTAGACCGGCGCCGGGAGGTTTAGTGTCCGCGCAGCGGCCACGCGAGTCCGAGTTTTCGGAAGCGCGTGGCCCGCAGGAGATGCGCGCCGGGGCTGACCCCGAGCAGAACCGCAAAGAGCACTGCCAGCTCCATGTTGGTGTCGTAGTCCCAGTTGGTGTTGCACGTGCCCGGCGACACGTAGCCGCGGTGGCCGGGCTCGACGGTGATGCATACCATCGCCGACAACGCCGCTGTGGCACTGGTCGCTGTGGTTCGGGATCTTGGGACGGGCGTGAAGTCCCATTCTATGGGCAATGTCGGTAATGGCCTGCGAGTGCTCCCGAGAGCCTTCAGCGGAACGCTCAGTGGCGCTTCGGAGTTCGGGAGACCAGCCATGGGGGGTCGCATTGTCAGTTGAACCCAGAAAATTTCCGGTTTTATAAGCGTCCGGAAGGCGGCGGCCTTTACCAGAGAGGAATACAAGCCCAACTGCCAACGACCTAGATGTCCTTTACCAGACATTATCCCTGCGTCTTGGTCCATTCTTTGCGGACGGTATAATTACTCGACAATTGTTCCTGTTCCTTATATTGCCGAATCCGCGGCTTGACCATCTCAAGGGACTGCGTCGACGACAAACGACGGAACTTAGGAGAGCAACAGTGTCCAGGGCGTGACCTGGGCTCCTTGAATGGGTTAAACCGACGAGCTGAATCTCCTCCAGTCGAGTAACTTCATATTCGTGGATATATTCCCATAATCTTGGGGGTTCTCTCTTTTAGTGCGATATTTTCAAGGGAATGAATGTTTTGGACTCGTGAGAGCGAGACAGCCATATTAAGAGTTAACCGTTTTATTACATGATGAGAAGCACCGTTGTGGGTTAGCCCCTAATATTCGCTGCCTTGGTTAATATTCTTCGTGTTTAGTCTGACGTGCAAACAAGAAGCAAACATAACCTTTAGCGCATGTAGAGATATAAGGCTGGGACTTCGTGGACTCCTGACACAACTCTATGAAGGAAGTGGTGATGGATACACCCATCCGTTCTGGCAAGAGTTGTCTTGGAGCAGAAGGGAATTTAATGTGGAAAGTTGCACGCTGAACATATTATAATGCGATGATCGGATCTTATGTTCTTTGTGTTTCCCTGGCCGTACCCAATGGATGGGAGCTGAAACAAACCATGGAAGTCAGGCGTGCCGGTCTCTCGGGAGTCTATGTACGTAGGTAGCTGAGTCTGGGGCAACCAGACCCTCCAGCCTACCTATCTAATAGGGGATCAGAAAATTGTTTGGCATGCCATGACCCCACATCCATATCCATGCCCCGCCAGCCCCACCAAACGAGAATTGCGCCAGACCCGCATTAATATTGACTCTAACCGCCTGTATACAAAGCTCGGATTATGTGCCTGCTACCCTGACACTTGCTAGCACCTGCGCATTTGCATATGATTCATTTTGCATTTTGCACTGTAAATACGTACAATGACGCTTTACACAACCAACTCACCTAATACCTAATACAACCACATCCACGCACGGCGCGATTCTCCTCCACTCAGCTTTCCCAAGTTGAACGGCTATTGAAGTGCAGGTGTAATTGCAATCTCCACGTAACCCTTTTAAGTTTTCTGCCCTCTACTTCGCATTCCCCAGCCCAGTCAAGCCTCCGTTGTGTCTTCAGTCGCTGTCCCAAGTTGAATAATTACTTAATTGATCACTCTGTATTTATTCCTGAACAAAGGAAGCAAATTGCAAATTTCACCTCACCTTGCGCTTAGAAGAAAATCACATTGGGCGTTTTCCCAACTGACTTCCAAATATCCTTGCCTCAGCCAATCTCAATTCTTCTCGGTCCGATCCCAATAATGGCAGACCTGCAACACAAACGCAGCCCAACGCCGCCTCAACCACAATCGTCTGAAGATCCGGATACCGCAGCAGCGCGCAAGGAATTGAAACAAACGGCCATTTCTGAGAAACCTAGTTTCTCACCATCCACCTCTTCCGCCGTGTCCACCTCTGCGGCAAAGGCGAGCGACCCCGCGAAAGACGCCGCTTTGCACCCCGATAAGACGTCTAGCAGAGCTGCCACCCCCGACCGGGATCTTCCCAACAAGATGAAGGACCAAGTGTCGTCTCCTAAGAAGAAACGCGCTCATGATGAAGTCGACGAGATCAATCAGACAGTCGAAGATCCAAATGGCGACGTCTCCCCAATCGGCGCCAATGGTAGAACTGATCGCTCGGAGCCCGAGAAGAAGCGTCCGCGCGACGTCTCTAGTGAGACTAGAACGGTTAGCGATAATGCTGAAAACTCTACTGTAGGCCCACCTAGTCCTCATAATGTCCTTGTACTGCATTACTGACAACCTTCAGGGATTTACTGAGCCTCAACCCGCCGCTATCTCCGATATCAAGAGCGCAAGCTTACGTACCGAGAAGCCTACCGATACAGCGGAGACAACCGTTTCGGAAAAGGAAAAGAACACCACTAGCACGACGTCAGTCTCCGCTTTTAGCAGTTCTGGACTGGCTGGGTTCGCTTCTCAGGCCTCACCGTTCCTACAGGCAGGGGGCAAACCTCTGTCTTCTTTTGCGAGTGCTTCAGGATCGCAATCTCCTTTTGGCACTACGACATCTCTATCTACACCGTCGGTTTTTGGTGGGAGCGCTCTCTCCAATGGCGCCTCCCCGTTCGGCCAGATTGGAGGAGGATCGACGTCTTTCGGCGGAAGCTCCTTCGGCGGAAGCGCTTTTGGCGGAGGCTTTTCCAGCGCCCTTGGTGGTGGTAAGCTCACGACATTTGGCAATGCCGGTAAGGGCTTCACAAGCGGCAAGCCTTCCAAGCCTTTCGGAGCACCCGAAAGCGACGAAGAGGACCAAGACGAGGATGACGAAGAAGCCGGCTCTGAAGATGATGGTAAGGCCTCATCCGAAGAGCGAGACGCCGAGGAGAAGTCCACCGCGGCAGACGACAAGAAGAAGCCGAAGCTCCAGCGAGGTGAGTGCTTCGATATGGTATTTATTGATTTCTATTCTGACAAGCTTCATAGTCGAAGTAGAGGATGGTGAAGCGGGTGAGGCTAGTATTCTCCAAGTTCGTGCCAAACTCTACAATCTGGATAAGACGAGCAAGACCTGGAAAGAGCGTGGGGCCGGGAACCTGAAGATCAACGTTCCTCTCGCCTGTGTAGACATCGACGAGGAGAACGGGCAACCAATTCCGGGAAGCTTCGATGCGTCTGCTCTTGAGGACGCTGAGTCTAAGGTTGCCCGCCTGATCATGCGCCAAGACGCAACTCACAGGGTCATCCTCAATACCGTGGTCATCCCGGCTATGTCATTCCAGTTGAAGGAAAATGGAAATATACCCTATGTGCTGTTCACTGCTATTGAAGGCAATGGAGAGGCCGTCCCCATGCAGCTCAAGGTACGTTTCTGTCTCGCACGGCACGTTGAAGCAGGATAACTGATTCTCTTGTAGATGAAACCCGACAATGCTAAGAGCTTTTTGAACGAGGTTGAAAAGGTGCAGCGTGAACTACAGACGGTCTAGGAGCCCGCTGCAGATCTTGCTGTTGAGAATTCAACTCCAAATGACTCGCCACTCACGGCCGCTGAGGATCCTGACATCGCTGGTACTGAAGGTCCACGTCACAATTCCCCATCATGCCGCCTCGGATCATCGAACGAAGACTCCGGTTATCATTCGCCTCCCGAGTCCCGGTCCGTGAGTGGCACTGGCGACAATGACGATTTGGCTGCGGAGGGTGTTGAAGTTGAGACTCGCACTCAACAAATCCTCCAAAAGCGTCTGGTACCCCCTAGAAAGGCCAGTCAGAAGGGCAGTGACACCGCTAGTTCTAATAGCTCAAATAACCCCGATGGCCGTTCTTCGCGAAGGTCCCTCTCGGAAGTCCTAAAGCGGAAGGCTGCCGAGGTCGAGGCGGAGATGAAGGGACCTATGACTAGAGCTCGGAAGAAGAGGCTCTCTGCTTAATTGCCGAACAGCCGTGCCCCCTATGGACACATGCCGTGCATACTTCTCCTTTTCTGCGTGGGGATTCTGCATAGGGATCAGCATATGCAGCATGTCGTTGGTTGTCCCACGATACTACCTGAGGAATGATGATTAATGAACGGTTGGGAGTTATGGAATGCAGCATTTTCAGGGGCTTTGACAGCGATCGTCGCAGACGGCTAGATGTTGGGCAACGGCTAGTATGCCAGCCGATTTTGGGCTGTAGTTCGCTTACGCCGCGTATGGATATCATTAGGCATACGGCAATGTAACACATGATAGATGCCACTCCTAGTGCTCTGAATCAAGAATATCTCATGATTTCTGTACACGCTTTTGTCCTTGTCTTTGTCTAATGCGCCATTCTGTTCGGTGGTCTTAGTCTTTCTTATTTATCTCCCTTCCTTATTATGCTTGATGTCGCAGTTTCGATACTCTCGACGGCGAATCTTATTTCCACTATACTCTAGCAAAACGGGTACATATCGCTACTTGAAGGCGGTAGCACGAAAAGGCGTGACGATGCGCTTCGCGCTCTCTGGGCACAAAGCATAGAATAGAAGCAGGACAGTTTTGCCGAGAAGCCGATAGAACGAATATGCATGGCCGAGGAGAAAACATATCTTAGTCTACCAAGAAGCACGGGAAGTTGATGGCATGAATAGCTTCATATTCCCACTGCGGTTGACAATCCTCGAGAGTACGTACCTTGCGCCCTTTCGCACTGCGTCACGTGACACCGTTTACTACTCGCGTCTGATGAAGGAACCACGGTCGCGTAAGGCAAAGTCTTTGACGTCGAGCCTTGGCACTGAGCACCATCCTAAGCCATCCGGGCTCGACAACTCTTGCCTCGATGCATCTCGACTACAAGTAGCATGTCGTCTCTCAGGGCTGCTATAGTCTCGGACGAGATTGCGAAGAGAAAAAGAAAGAGGGCGGCTGGCGAAGACGAACCCGACGATGTAGGCGATCATGATGCACCGGAGAACGTTCCCACAACAAAGGCGGTAACGACGGCCGAGGGTGACATTGATGAAGCTGCGGTACAAAGTTCGAAGCAGCCGAAATCAAGCAGGGGGGCCTCCCGCCAAAAGAAGGCCGCAGTGACGAAGGCGGCTGCCGAATGCCAGATCGAATGGCCACCGCTTTTCAAGGAGCTGGACAGGGCGCATCGTGCGCTGAATCTGGTCTATACTTTCTGCTCTACTCGCAAACATGTGGCGACGACATTTAATACTATACGGACCGCTGTCGAATCACACACGAAACGTGAGTTGAAGGTGGAAGACATAGCAGCCATCACAGCACTTCGACCAGATGGCATCAACTTCACTTACGTGGACGAGTTGATGCTCCAAACGGACATCAAAGGGGCTGAAAGAGATTCTACGTTCAAGGCAGGAAAAGCGAAAGACATCTTCGTCCAAGGCCCTGCGCCGGATGCCTCTGTTGGTGGTCTGACTGGAATGGACGTGCTTGGGAGTCGCCATCCCGATGATTTACCATACGGCGGAGAAGAGGTACTCTTTTTTGAGTTCACCGATGGCGACCTGAAGCAGCAAGTCCAGAATAAGAAGACAGGAGGGACTACTAACCCCAACAGGAAACTTCGAAATGACGACCTGAAAATGCCAGTGTACAGCCAGAAGCAGCTGACTGCTCTGATCGAAAAGCGCAACCAGAAATTTACGGACGCTGTAAACACGTTCGTCAATCGTTGTGTAGAGCAGAAGGTAGATCCTGAGGTGAGGCTTCGCCAGGAGGCCGAAGCGCACATACCATTCCCATCCAAGTCTGGAGCCACAACTCCTAGGTCAGAACCTAGCACAATCCCGAAGTCTATCCCGAAAGAGCGTAAAAGCATCCCTGAGATCATACAAGAACTCAAGGATAGCCCGTGGTACACGGGTCAAATTGTGCCAGATGGCCATCGTGTCTTCGAACCCCAGGAACCCATCTTTGGCGAGCTCGATTTCTTGCTAAGCCAGGATATGGTCAATGCCTTGTATAACGCCAAGGGGATTACGCAGTTCTACGCACATCAGGCCGAGGCGATCAACAGTCTCAACGCTCGCCGTCATGTAGTCGTTTCTACGTCAACAAGCTCGGGCAAGTCCCTCATCTACCAACTGCCTGTTCTGCACGCGCTTGAAGCAGACCGCAGCATCCGAGCCATGTACATCTTTCCAACCAAAGCCTTAGCCCAGGACCAAAGGAGGAGCCTGAAAGAAATGCTTAGCTACTTGAATGGCCTAGAGGATGTTCTTGTTGAGACGTTTGACGGAGACACACCGATGCAGAATAGAAACCAGATACGAGATGAAGCCCGAGTCATTTTCACGAACCCTGACATGTTGCATATTACCATCCTGCCCCAAGAGGACAGGTGGAGAACCTTCCTGAAGAACCTGAAATACGTAGTCGGTAGGTACCCAATCCGTCATCGACCATACTGGGTCTAATCTAGTGCTAGTCGATGAACTGCATTATTACAATGGCTTAATGGGCTCGCACATGGCTTTCATCATGCGGAGACTTCGGCGGATTTGTGCCGCCGTCGGGAATAGGCGAGTCCAGTTCGTATCCTGCTCTGCGACAGTAGCGAATCCTCAAGAACACTTCCGGACTATTTTCGGACTCGATGAAGTGCATCTAATCGATTTCGATGGATCTCCTTCTGGCCGCAAGGAGTTCCTCTGTTGGAATACGCCGTATAAGGACCCGGGAGACCCTTCGAGCGGTCGTGGGAACTCCCTTGTGGAATGCGCCCGCCTTTTTTGTCAGCTCATTCTGCGCGGCGTTCGTGTTATTGTCTTCTGTCGAGTCAGAAAACAGTGCGAGGAGTTGATAGCACAAGCGAGAGTGGAGCTCGAGTCGTTAGGTCGACCGGAATGTATGGCTCGCATCATGAGCTATCGAGGTGGTTACACGGCGCAGGATCGTCGAAGAATCGAAAATGAGATGTTCGAAGGCAAGCTCTTGGGAGTTGTTTCTACAACTGCCCTCGAGCTCGGCGTAGATATTGGCACTTTGGATTGTGTCATCACACTAGGATTCCCGTACACTATCGCGAACCTGAGGCAGCAGAGTGGCAGAGCTGGACGAAGGAACAAAGATTCGCTGTCCGTTCTCGTTGGCAACTGTTTCCCCACTGATCAGCACTACATGGAAAACCCCGACGAGCTGTTTACCAAGCCCAATTGCGAGCTCCAAGTCGATCTAGAGAATATGCTCGTACTAGAGGGCCACATACAATGTGCTGCCTACGAGATGCCCATTAGGCCAGTGGAAGATGGCCAATACTTCACTAAAGACCTGGCCAAGATCGCGGAGGAGCGCTTGGTTAAAGACGACCTCGGGTATTACCATTGCCATGATAGGTTTCGACCGGTCCCCTCGAGATTTGTTGCCATTCGAGATACCGAAGACGATCATTTCGCCATAGTGGATATATCCCACGGGAAGAACGTCGTCTTGGAAGAGCTGGAAGCATCCCGAGCATTCTTCACGCTTTACGACGGGGCTATCTTCTTGCATCAAGGCAACTCGTATTTGGTCCGAGACTTTCAGCCCGACAGACAAATCGCAAAAGTGGAAAAGGTTAAAGTGGAGTGGACAACACGACAGCGAGACTTTACGGACATCGACCCCGTCGAAACGGAAGCTATGCGCAAGATACCCGGTTCCCCGTCACGCGCGTTTCATGGCTCTATCCGCATCGCCCAACACGTATTCGGGTACTTTAAAGTCGACAAGAATCGTCGTATTCTCGATGCTGTCCAGGTCGACAATCCTCCTATTATCATGCATAGCAAGGGAATGTGGCTTGATGTGCCAAAGCGCGCGCTCGAAATACTCGTAGGGAGGCGTCTAAACGTCGCGGGTGCCATTCATGGTGCGGAACATGCCGTCATGAGTCTGATGCCAACCTTCGTAATCAGCATGCCTGGTGATGTACGCACCGAGTGCAAGGTCGGCCTGAAAGAATTTGCACAGAGGGAGACTCAGCGAAAACGACCAGCACGGTTGACGTTCTACGACGCCAAAGGTGGCGCCGGCGGGTCTGGTATTAGCACCAAAGCCTTCGAGTTCATCGACCGGTTACTCGTCCAGGCTCTGAAGCGAGTAGAGCATTGCCATTGTGACCAAGGTTGTCCGGAATGCGTCTGTTCGGAGCTCTGTAAAGAGGCCAACGAGGTGATGAGCAAAGCGGGAAGTGCCGTTATTCTTAAAACCCTCCTGAATATGGAGATTGACGTCGAAGCCCTACCGATGGGACCAGAGGAGCTCACACCTGCCGGCGTAGAGACCGTTGTATTGGCCAAGCCCGTACCATCGAAGGGACGGGTCCTAGTGGGCGATGTCAAGGCTGAGGAGCAAGATGATATCGTGGACTTAGAACAAGTGGATGAGAGGTTCTAGTTTAGAGCCGAATGCTAGTTACTCGCCACTAGTCACTGTGTTTGTTCTTACCCTTAATTGGGAACTGTTTCGTTGTTTCCCCTAGCAGCTCTGCAAATAGCAATAGCTACAGTACAGACGCTTGTCGTACTGCTTGCGAAGAATATAGTGAGCCAGTGGGCTGTGCAAAAACACACACCGCTTCCATAGAGAGATTACCTCGCCGTCTGAAGTCGGGATGTAAACTTGTCTATCTATACAGTAGGTCGTATGATACCATCCTCGCGAAAACAATCACTCACGAGGTCGTCTGGCTCTCCGCACGGCTGGCGCTGAGCTACTGTATTAAGCAAAGGTCAGCAGCCCCTTAAATCAATAAGGTCTATGAATAGGTCCCGAACGTGGTCACGTCGGCTCTATTTTATGTGGCAAATTTAACAATCACTAGTATCTGCTCTTCAGACAATAGGTACCTTGCGGAATCCGAAAAGAGGGGGCCAATACTCAGCAATTGTCCCATAGAGCGCTGTGATATCTATATAGGCATGAACACTATCTATTCAGCACTACTTCCAGATTCCCTTCACCCTCCTCTCACATCACATAATCCTCTCACCTAACTCTTGTTAATCCTGGATAATCTTCTTGCATTTGCAGCTTCGTAACCATACTTCAGTTTGCTTGCTACTTTTGGGAAACCGACTGAAACATCACCCACCAGTACCCAAACATGGCTACAGACCTATCATTCTTAGGTGACAACGAACCATCGAATCTTAGAATCGATCCGGCTATCTGGTACTCTCCCAGGCGATGCCTGCAGACTGGCTCAGTTAAGTCGCTGTTCTCGGACTCCCCGCCGCCTGCTCCTAGCGCTCACCTACCACGCTACCTGCGTGACGGACTGGCATTGAAGCATAACCGAACACTAGAACTCAATAACCCCGTTCCTCAGCCACCCTCGCCCCAGTCATCATGCACCCAAGGAACTAGCGTACGAACCAGAGATGAATATCCGGACGGGTGGTTCTCCACTAGCGACACAATCACAAGTCGATGCTCATCTAGCAGTGGTTCAACTGCCGCCTCCTTTCGATACGCCATACTCACACCACCTCACCTGTATACACCTAATATAAAGAACAATATAGACCACGAATGTTTTCGACGTCAAAGACAGAGTGATGTTTTGGGCTACCTGGACAGTTTCCCGCTGGAGCGTATCCGCCCGAATATCTCGTATGCGCCACGGGGTGCTAGAGAGCTCAATGCCAGCCGAGCGATTAACCTCACGGCCCCCTTGCGGCCAGAGCGGCAGCCTCAGAACCCGCCGCCGTCCTCCCACATGCGGAGCTCATCTCAAAGGTTCAGTCAAGAAGGGCAAAGCCAGTCCCTGACTCCATTTGAAGCGCAGCTGGACCCTACCAGCTACCTGAATAACACCTCTAGGCCCAACCAGCCTGGAGGCTTATCCCCTATGGCGCCGGTCTTCACTCCGCGCGCATACGCGCCGCCGGCCCCTTTCCAGCCACGGTTCGCGCTGGGCATCCCCCCGGCCCCTCCATCAAGCAGAACCGTACCGCCTCCCCCTCTCGAGCCACGAGTCCCGCCGAGCCTCCCCTGGAGAGCCCGGCGACCAACAGTGCCAACAGCGCCGCCTCGGCGGAGCCCCTCGCGATACCCGTCGTCCAACTACCGGGGCGACCCGAACAACCCGAACAACCAGAGCGCGGACATCCCGGAGAGGCAGAGCACGGCGATATACGTCGAGGGCCTGCCGGCGGACTGCACGGTGCGCGAGCTGCTGCTGGCCGCGCGGGGGACGGGCAAGCTCTGGGCGAGCAACGTCTCGCCGCCGACGCCGCCGGAGCACCCGGGCAGCTGCGGCAAGCTCGTGTTCTGGACGCGCGCGGGCGCCGACCGCCTGCTGGCGATGCACGCGGGGGGGCGGTTCCTGGTGCGCGGCGCGGCGCCCACCGTCAAGATGAACCGGTGGCGGTCGGCGGCCAGGCCGGAGGGCGACCCCCGCTCGCGCGTCGTGGTGGTCCGGGGCCCCGCCCGCGTCGTCAACCGGCCGTACCTCGACGCCTTCTTCGGGAGGGGGGAGCCGGGGCCCAAGTTCGACTGGGACACGGACGAGGTCGTCGTCCGCCCGCACGCGAGGGAGGGCTGGGCCGAGCTCGAGTACCGGTTCGCGTGCCACCGCGCCCAGGCCTCCGAGGCGTACAGGTGGATCATGATAGCGTCGGGGCGGTGGCAGCCGAACGAGAAGGAGAAGCGGGCGCTGGGGCGAGACTTCGGCCCGGAGGAACGGGACCTGTGGGCAGGGGTAAAGGTCAGCTGGGGTACCGACCCTTGTGACCCCAACCCTGGTCCGCCCGAGGAAGAAGGGGAGGCGGAGGAGTGACATGGCGAGCTGGGCGAAGGCACATTGCTAATATATTTCATATTAGATTTTTATTTTGAGTTGTGGCGAGCGTTTATTGCGGAGGCGAGGAGAGGTACCTAATGCGTCGGCTGTTTGGGAATTGATAAAGAGCACTTATATCCCCCTAGAACCAGCATGTCCGATGCTACCCCCTTCCCCCCCGTTGCCGAAAGCAGCGCCTGCATTGCCAATGGTATGTCCGGGAAGCGTAATGTTCTCTTAACCATATAGGCGCAGGCAGATCGACCGCCTTAAGCTGCTGGTCGCGTGCGGAGCGAAATTGTAATGAGACTTAGAGCTATTTCGACTGAACTTCTACGATCCATCCCCAGCCGATCAAATCTTCTGACCAAGAACAAAACCGTCCTGTCCGGCAAGCGCAACAAGACGAGCATTATGGGAAAAGAATAATAGATCAGAGTTAAAGCTACAGCACCACAACGGAAGAACCAAAGACGCCTCGCCCGCTCCGGATCTCAGTTCGCCGTACGGTGCGGCAGTTGACTGTCTGGAGCAGAATAATGGATACAACGAGGAGCTGACACGATAAATGCCGAAGGCCACTTCCCAGGCAGTAAAATCTAAAGAGGGAACAAGAGTAGCATGTTGCCAATGAAGCAGGGTTGATCGGGCGAGTCAATGACAAGACGTAGAACCGGCAGGAAAGGAGGTGGACGTCATGTTGTTCGCGGAGTCTCTCACTTGAGGCGACCTCTCACACTCGGGACCACTTCTCTCTACACCATGTATCTGTAACTGGGGGATTAAGTTAGTTACCAGGCAAAACCACAAGGAGGTTGTACAGCCCGACTTTCGTCACAGGGGGTGTGTTATGAAGCGATACAAAGAGCCTTCTCGACTTCAGCCATAACTCGGGTGGCATCGCGTGTCAGCGCAACGTAGACGAGTGATAGACAAAGTGAACAGGCAGACCCGCAGTCTCAAATGCCACCCGCGCGACACTTCGTTTTGTATTGCTTATTATGAGTCAACAATATGTGCTTGCTTGCCTACGCCGTATTGACAAGTTTTAGCAAACACCGGGGTCCAGTTAGGTAGGGAATGAAAATCACCCCAACTCTTTAAATCATCGGAAGACATGAGCGGCGGGGTGCGAGACTGTTCTTTGAGTTTGACAAATATTGATAGGAATATCTAGTACTAGTGACCATGATCACTACCGGGCAAGGAGCATTCTTAGTTAGTAGCCCTGAACGACCCGAAATTCCAAAAGCAGCTAAGCAAGCTACACGGGGCTACCGATGCCCAAAAAAACCCTAAGATATCATCTCGTGCGCTTCCCTCAGTCTCTCAATATGACAATCATCCCTCAAGTCCACACGCTGGTGAACTAGAGCACTGCCGCTCTATAGTTCGCCCATCCCGCCCTGACTCTCGCTCTCTAGCTTCTTGAAATCGGTATTTCCCAGTTCATAGACGAGAGCCAATGTCATCTTGGCGTGTTGGAGCATGTGGTCGAACGAGAGGTACTTGATCAGGTCGTCGGTGCCGTGGATATGCTTGTCCGAGTCCTCAAAGCTAGACTCTATCACGAAGGCAGACGGGTATCCGGCCTTCGAAGCGGAGGCGTGGTCGGAACAGGCATAGCCGCACTTAGTCTCGACCCAGGGGATGTCGCAGTACTGAGAAAGCTGTCAGAATCTAACCACGGCCTAAAGTTCCGTGAGTCCACTCACCTCTTCGATGACCTTCTTAATGAAGGCGGTCAGGGCCGGGTCGACGAAATCCGTAATGACGCCGACGCTTTCGGGCTTGCCCGCACTGATAGTGCCCTGGACAAATCCTGTCATGTCCTGCTGCAGCATCGCCTTGACAACACGGCCCTTCTTCTCATAGCTGCTGAAGATGGCCTGGCTTCCTAACAGACCGCCCTCTTCGGCGCTGTACCAGTGGAACTCGATCGTGTTCGGCGCGTTGCCCTTGATGATGTCCTCAGATGTCAGGAGGACGCGGAATGCCTCTAGAATTGTGACAGTGCCACTTCCATCGTCGTCTGCACCGGGCGCCGCTAGGAGCGAGGGGAAGAAGAGATTAATAGAGTCTTGATGGGCGCCGATGACTATAGTGTCCTCCGACTTGCCGGGAATCGTGGCGATGATGGAGTTCTGGCCCCACGGGTGACTAAAGTGCTCGGCTTTCACCCCGTACTCGTCGGCACCTGCGTCCTTGATCGTCGTCTGTACCGTCTTGAGTAACCACTCCGAGGACTGTCGCCCGTAGTCCGACTTGTAGTACCGGGTGTGGAAGCTAGTGAACTTCTCGAGGTGTTCCTCCAGGCTGTCTTTCGACAGGTTCTTAAGCATCGGTTTCACGTCGGACTGTAGCAACGGCTTCTTTGGGAACACGGGTGTGCTCCTCGAGGTGATGCGCGATAAACCGAGATCCTGGTGATCCGTGATGTCCATGAATTGGCGCCCCTCCTGCGAATGAAGCCATTAGCAGCCGGCCTCGACAAGACAAGGGTAGGGGGAGTAGTAAGTGCGTACTCGGCGCAGCTCCCATTTCTGCTCCTCGGTAACCCATCTCGTCTCGTCAGGGGACAACTCGATGAGGAACTTCTCAGCTTCCTCAGCGTATTCGTCGGAGTTGAGAATGACTCTGTTAATCTCGTTGGGCTCGACGAAGCGAGCGCTTGCCGCCGCTGGCAGCAGGAGGGCGAGAAGGGAAGCTTTCATTGTGCGCACGCCAATCTAACCGAATCTAGGCAAAGATTAGGTGTATGGATATATAGATATATAGATATACGAACCAAACAAGGGACGATATGGGAAGGAGCTTATTGCAAAGAGGGTTGACGAGAAAATAAAATAGATTAGGGGGACCAAAGTGTCGGAGCTTGTCAGCTATGGACTGAAACTCGAGGAGCGTGCGGCTGACGCCTTACCTGACCCTGAGAGGGTGACCAATCGCGGCACTGACCGTATTGCCACACAGCTACCACTGTTGCCCCTTGTTGCCTAGCAGCAGCGCATCATAATGCTGATGACGCAAATCCCACTGATAGGGGACTGATAAGTCCCAGCCAAGACATTAGTGTCGACTAGTAGGCCTCACGTGGGGAAGGCTCGGCCAGCCTCTCGACCAGTGCCTGCGGGCTGCTTAGGTAACGGCTCGAAAACACCACATGTTACGGACGATTACGCGAAGGTAGCGGGCATATAAGGGAGCTTGTTGTATCGTTGAGTAATGGTTTCCAGGCTTGTGCGTAATGCCACTCTCAGGATGTTCGGCGGTTACCACTTCGGAGTCGGCTCATATGAACTGCTTCATAGTTACATGGATTAACAGACGCTCATCTCGGTGGAGGGCGAACTTCACTTGCGCTAGGCCCCGCTTCCTGCATCCAATATACACGGAAGCTGTTAATTGATGGAATAGTCGTTCTCGAACGGCTGCCTTTGGTTCCAACATTTTCAGTGCTCATTGATGAAGCTGTCCCTTGCACCGTTTACCCATATAAGGTCGCTTAGCAGAAAACCGTACGATACGGGATGGAGTAAACATCGGTAGCAGTTCAGGAAACCTATCATGCAAGACGTAAATGCAAAGCGATGGGTATTAATAATTCGAAGGCTCGTGCCTCTCTTTCTTCAAATATATACAATACGATCGAGTATGTCGTCTCGTCATCGAACCCTATCCATCGCTGTCTAAGAAATGATGCAAATGCAAGTTGCATTCGCAGGCACGTAATAATCCTGATACCCTCATATCAACATACGTATCGTGAGTACGTAAGTACGTATGCCACGCCACCGACGAGTCAGCCGATGGGTGTCCGACTCTCCATCTTCTTTCCAGTGGAACATGCCTCGGGTATTATTATCATGCCAAGCGTCGACAGAAAAGATGTCGACAAAATGCGAAGTACTCTGACATGGCATCTCCTCCGCTGCGATGCGAGCCGGAGAAACACGAAGGAAATAAAAGGCGCCGAACGTCCGTGAAAGATGTTGTGATGCCGTGCAAAATATTGCTTGATAGGAAAGATAAAGATGTCAAAGTCAAGCGGTGAGTCCAGCTCCTAAAACGCCCTGAAATGCCAGTGTTCACAGAGGCCACATCGGTGGGCTCTCCACTCCCTCGCTTTTGATGGGGTGGTGAAGTATACCCCTGAGACACATGCGGCCCGAGTGCTTTTCCTCGAATTTCTTCCCGCCATTTCCGTCCTCCTTGTCACCCAGCCATCTCCGCCACAACGCACCGCTCAGGCCTGCATTATAGTAAAAGCTGGCACCCTGGAAGTTGTGCTCGCCCCAGCCGAAGGGGCTCTCATGTGGCGCTGTGGGGTAATTGAAAATCTGGTTCATGGTATCGAGGGGCCATTTGTGCTCGAAATAAATCGGGTGCGGGACATAAGCAGCCTTGAATCCGTGATGCAGAGCGACGCTCGATGGCCACATCTCTGGGAACATCGTGTGCCTCATATTGGACGTCTCCTCGTGCATTATTTGTAGTAGGCGTTTCGACAATCGACCGATCGTAACGAGAGCTGCGCGTCGCGGGGGAGGCCTGGTCACGTTATAGCCACTAACATCATCCCGGAAAACCCAGTTCGTCTTTGTAGGGTCAAATATAGGGTTGAAAGTAAGGAGGTCGGCCTCCTCACCGACGCCCCATTCGTAATTATCCTTATCAAAAGTCGTGGGCGGCTTATTGAACTCAGGAGACGGTAGCGTACCGCGCTCTCCAGTTTCGAATTCCATTGGTCCCCAAATCGGTTTCTCGTCCTTTTCCCGAGTCTCATTTTCAACGAACTCGGAGAACGCAGAGTATGTCCCATGGAGACTGGGTATCCAGAACCGGGCGCTCCGCTCCCACAACAGTTTCCGGGGTTGCGCCGCTGCCCACTCCGAGACACCATTATGGAACTCATAGTAATGGCCGAGGTATCGCACGTCCATTTCCCAGTTCCAAAAAAAATCGTATTCAGGATGATGCTGAGCAAACCATTGCAGTGCAAAGTGCGCACTCCGGTACACGCCATAGATGTCGGCTTCCGCATGGTTGTGAAGGTTCTCTTCGTCGGGGAACGGACCAGGATAGTAGGTGCGCATCTGCTGCTCCGTCCACAGAGTTGACATATCCCAAAACTCCCTGGGGACGCTCTCCCGCAACGTCTCGTTATACACCTCCTCGGACGCCCAGATCGGTATAGAATCGTTCTTGACGTGGACCAGAAAGTGTACGTCATACTCTCCTCCCGATTTGAGAGACAACTCATTGATCATAGCGCGAAGCGAAAGGAGCTGTATGTCGTTATACTCGTAGCCTGTCCAGGTTCGCAACACGTAGGCGGTGCGCTGCACTCTCTTCTTCGGTCCAGCTTCGTTGCCCGTGCTCCTCGAGCTAGGCTCAAATCGCTCCCGATTCTTCTCGAAACATCTCTGTTGCGCTCTTCCCCAGTTGACATCACGATAATCGACCTTTTCAAACATATCCTGGATTTCGTCGGCTCCGGCATGTTCGGTGTAGTTCGCAAGCCCCAGCCCACCCTCGGACGGGATGTAGCTGTAGCCATACGGACCTAGCCTCCCAAAGCGCTCAAAGCATCTATCCGGAGCCATATTTAGCATCTCGTAAGAGCCAAAGTAAGGCGCACTCATATTCCCCGGGATGCCAGGATAAGCAAATATATCAGGCGCAGGGACCTTCTCATCCTCGTCAATGAAACATTTTTTGACTGTGTGATGGTCTTTGAGATAGGCTGCAGAGCCATATTGGGGATACGGATCTACAATAACGGGCTCGAGAGGCGGAAGCTTAGTAATTGAGAATTCGGTGTCAGCTGCCGCTTGTTGTTCCGGGACCCAGTCAGTGAAGTTTACTAGCGAGCGGACGCCATTGTAGAAGCCATTTAACCTGTGCACACACAGTCAGTGGGATTACCTTTCAAAGTTTGCCTTAAACACTTTCCGAGGTCAAATGTGCCGTACCTAGGAAAACGTTGCCAATGGTATGCAGGTTCCTCTGCAGCCTTTTGCTCCGCAGCCTTCTGGACTATGCAGCGTCGCGCCCGAAAACTACCGCCCACGAGAACTAGAGAGGTAAAGAAAAAGCATAATGCCACGACGCATAATTTCTTTGGTGAGGTGGGTAGTACCATGCCCAAGCGCCAGCGTGAAGATGGTTTGCGCCAGGTCTCAGCCATCTTGTGCGAATAGGGAGGGAAGCCGACTAGCGGCGTCCCGTCGGAACCCATGTCGTGTTTCGGTAGTTCTTGGTAGCTGAAGTTCGCTTTACGGGCCTAAAGATCGCGACAATCACCAGCCGACTGTCTTTGGCGTTTCGAGGAAGCGCTCTTACTGCAAATCGTTGCGTGTCGTCATGAATCGCCAGATGGAAGGGCAGCAGCTTCAAATCGGGGCAGGCAGACGAATGATATCATCAAGCCCCTACCTACAAACATCTGAACATGTGAAGTAGGGAAGCTGGGTACCTGCTGTGCGGACTTGTAGGCGTCTATTATCCCGAAAGATATGATTGCACACAGGCGCACAGCAACGCAAGAGCGGAAACCGAGAAGTTGTTGGACGGTTCGAAGGAACGACAGGCAGAAGAAAAGAGAAGTCACATCGGCTCTAGATCTAGTCGGGGGCAACCTACGGGACTTGGCAGAATCGATAGGTCCAGGCCGTTTGCTATAAATTCAAGTTTACTTAAAGTGGACTGCACAGGCTCCATAAATGATAAAGGAGATGCGCAAGATGGAGGGCGCTTGAGGGCTCCAGGTTTACATCCAGACTACCCTATGATAAAAGCGGAACAGGGTGAGTTCACGGAGAAGAGCTGATGCGATGGTGTTTGCTGGGCTATAAGTGGCGAATTTTTACTACAAATTTTAAACCAGATTGACCAAACCTCCCACTGCAGTTGGAAGAGTCTCTCGTGCAGGCGGTTCATTTCCTTAGATTCGGGGTACCCTGAGTAATGGGGAATTTGTCTTGGACAGTGGTAAAGGCGCCTAATATTGGAAGAGTAATAAGCCCGGCTAAAAGCCCCGTGCCAAGGTCTTGGGACGCATGTAAAAGGAACGGAAGAGAGTCATAATAAAAAGGATTAGACGATAGAGCAGACTGAGTAAACAACAACCAGCAATCGTTATGGCGTGTCTCATTAAATTTACGTGACTTCTATTCCTAACACACATAGCACTGCACATCAAGTGAAGTGATGATTTATTTTGACCTATAAGGAGTTCAAGGTAGAACCTCAATTTTCGATCATTGGTTACATGTAGTTAATAAGTACTTACTTACTTTAATATGAATCCCCGCCACTCTCCGCTCTCCACATAATGGCTGAACGGATCCCCCCTGCCCGTCTACTGTATCTAACAACTTAATGCACAACCTACCCCGCTGAACCCCTGCGCAACTATTCGCTAGTGCAAGCCAACAACGCAAAGTCAGCGCTTAAGTGAGTTTTTAAGATGCTAATTTATGAGCCGCATCGGTGCTGCAGTCGCAGTCACCGTCCTCTAACGACAACCCAAGAGTAGTTACACCAAACAAATCAGGTTCTCGCTATACAACGCGTGCGGCTTTCCCGGTCAAAGTCCGTCGACACATCAGTGAGAAGTCAATTGGCATAATGCGTAATTTCGGATGAAGATACCTACTTTGAAACTCAACTCGATCCACCACAACGAACCAGGCTCCAGTTCTCCAATAACTGTAGATAATTGGGTTGCAGCGTCCTTCATAATGGGGTGTCAAACAAAACTTTGAATTCCGAGCACAGGGGCTCATACATGTCATATGCCCCTATCGAAATTTTCCATCCAATCGATTTCATGCTCCGCCATCTAGTCAGCTCGCCTATGCAAGCCTCACGGCTACCCCAGCACGTAGCGCGGCATGGCACAATAGCAGGCCAGCGTCACAGCGCGTAAGTAGCTAGGGGAGGGCCGATGCATCAGCTAGCCAGCTTCGGTATTACAGGTCGACCGTCTGTTGGAAAAGGTATTCGTATAGACCGAATTGCAATCGTGAAAGATGAGCGCGGCGCCCGATTATACTAACCTTTCGCTTGTCTATCGTACGCAAGTGAAGACACGCGCGTAGCCTAAATATAAACGATGAAATCGCCCCTGAAAGATTAAACACTACGGCCTGATATCGCCTGGGGATTTTGATACGCATAGTTCTGTGCGCATCGAGCGAGGTTGCGGTATAAGACATTGTCACCACAACAGGTACCGAGGCTCCGGCGGAATGGCAATCTATGTACGTCGGCTAACTAAAGATCATGTCGCACAAGGAGCATGGAGATTAGAGTTTGCAATGGCAATCTTGGTGGTATTTGACTAATGGCAGAATGCCGCACCTATTCAAAGCAAGTCTACCGATGCAATGCCTAGGGGCACAAGAACCAGAAACGCCGGCTTGCTATGCCAACCCGTCTACGTCCCATTCATGCCCGCCCACACCCGCTTCTCTTCACATGCTATCTTCCATCTGGCGACTCCGCGTCTTCGCCCAGTCGTCGCGCTCCTTCTTCCCACCCGACTGCTCCAGGCCCATACCCCTCTCGACCCACTCGCGGCTCGCCATGTGGTTCAGCCGGGAGAGGGCTCGGGCGAACGCGAAGCGCTCCTCCTCGCCGGAGAAGAGGCTCGAGTTCTTGAGCTGGTCGATGTTCGAGTCCATGTCCTCCATCATGTGCTGCATGACGTGGTCCTCGGACTCGCCGCCCCCGCCATGGTCTTGTGCCACTTCCTTGCCCTTCTTCATCATCGACTCCCGCAGCTCCCCTGGCGAGACGAACAGCTGCGTCAGCGGGACGGCAGTGGTGAGGACGAGCTTCGCGCGCGACTCGTATACGGCATCGATGAACGTGATGAACCGCCTGGCGAGGTCGCGCTCGCTGTACGTCATGCCGGGCACGTCGCTAACGATGAAGGCGTCGTAGCACCGCATTAATTCTAAATAATCGGCGGCGCCAGTCGCCTGGCCGATCAACTCCTGGAACGTAAACCAGGCGCACCGACCGCTGACACGGGGTACCTTGATCTCGCGGCCCCACACCTTCTGGACCTCGGAATGGGTTTCGGACCTCTTCGGGTCCCCAAGAAAGCGGAGCCATTTTTCGATATGCGACGAGGCATGACTATCCAGGGGTGTATGGTAGACCCCGGAAGGCGGCCTTGGAATCTTGCGATAGTCTGTTGGAGAATCGAGGTTGATGACGTGTAACCGGGACTTCAGAAGATTGATGGCCGGTATGAACGATTGACGTTGGATGCCGTTCTTATACAACTCGTCGGGATGTCGGTTCGAGGTTGTCACGAGGACGACTCCGTGCGACATCAGAGATTCGAGAAGTCTCCGTAGAATCATGGCGTCGGCTACATCTGTGCATTGAAACTCGTCAAAACACAGTACGTTGGCCGAGTCGGCAATATCGGCGGCCACGAAGGGAACAGCATCTATGTCGTTCCCATGCTCCATTTTCATCTTGTGCAACCTCTTGTGTATGTCCTGCATGAAGTTGTGGAAGTGTATCCTCATTTTCGACTTGACACTCGAAGGCAACGTGTCATAAAAGAGGTCCATCAACATCGTCTTCCCACTGCCGACGTCGCCGTATAGATAAAGCCCCCGAGGTAGGTCGTCGGGGATTGCTTTAATCCCGCCAGCGCCTGCTTTGGATCCAAACCAGCCAAAAAGCGACCTTTTCGATTTCAGTGACTCGAACGTAGGATGTACAACGGGTCGTGCTTTATAGTGTTGCAGCTCATCATGCAAATGCTGCAAACTCTGTATAATGCCTCTTTGGTGTTCATCCTCCCGTAAAAGTCCTTCGCTGACTCGCCGGTCATACTCCTGGATCGGTCCTACATTATCCGCAGCTGATGCAGTCAATCCTTAGTGATTTAACTTCGATACCCAATGGATAGCATTCCCTCACCTTTCTCTGCTGCTGCCGACCCAATAGTTGCATAGCGCCTAACACAGGTGGTGAAGGGCTCAATGGGAGAGAGTTCTACAGACCTAGGTGCGAGTGGTACCCTACGACCGGAGCGCAACACTTTCGAAGTCCTGGTCGCATCGCGTAACCGTAACCATCCGCGAGCCTGCAGACAATCCGTACAGAGCTTGCGCCGAGGGTCCGCCGATGTATGTGCTCGTGCCGAAGCAAATCGCTGGCGCGGGACATGCAAGGAACGAGGGCGCATTTCTTTGGAGGAGGAATTCTAGGGAGGGGTATCAAGTCTATAAAAAGCAACTAGACATGGTCGCTATTCGACAGCGAGGAATTGAAGCTAAGCACAGGCTGTGACGGGGAATTTTAGGGAAAGCGAGCGAGGCGACCGTGGCGAACTGGGAAACTTTCTCGTCGTACGCAGCTGCGCGAAGTTTACAGAGGCGTGGGTTTGCGGTAACACAATGGCGTCAGTTTCGGTCCGAGCGGTCAAGGTGGGTCGTGGCAGCATTTGTGTGGCCGAGTTTAGTGGAGGCTAAGCTAAATCCAGAAAGGCTTTACCGCGGCTCTCAGCGTGGGGTGCTGTAGGTACCCGTCCCCCTCCAAATCTTATCGTGTGTAGTAACGGCAGTGTGGAGAACGTCGCGGTGACATAGGTAGCAGGCATCCATCGATATTAAGGTAGTTTAAGCATTACGTAAGGCTCTCTCTTCCCGACGCTTGAATGTCCTAAGAGGAAAAGCACTGCGACGTGAGACCGAGCCGACAGTGGGGCATGCTTTACTGGTGCCGTTTAGTGATGTCCAAGTTGTTTCCCCCTGCAAGAGACTTCGTCAAGGGAGCCAACCGAATAAATGGCATCCAACGTCCGCCTAAGATATATCTAGCTGGGGACTATCTATGGACCTCGCCACCGACATATGACACTGCTTTTTTGTGGCTTCGAGAATCTAAGGATTGGAGAACACTCCTTTACTAGGTAAGGCACACAACAAGGGGCCATGATACTATCGCAACGGCTACTAAACGACTAGGCGTAAGGCCAGCACCGATCGGGGGAACAGGAATAATGCGGATACGAGGAGAGTCATCGTGATGTATGACTTCGAGGCTACACCGGGCATGGAATTTTTTTTTAATTCCCGGGTCATCCCAACTGATTTCGTGCTGCGCCTACCGAAAGATATCCTAGTTGCGGCTCTATGAGGCTTTGCGTCCCATGAATCTACGATAAGTTTTGTTATAGTCATCGCCAAACAAGGTATCTGTTCATCCAGACTTTGGAGGGCTAGTGCAATGCGCCAGCTGCTTTCCGAGGACATGCTTTGTAATTCGCCCTCGATTTTTCCAGGTAAGTTTTGTTATGTAACGTTCAGTAATTCAGTTAGTAGGTGATTCATTCGCTGCGTTACCTCGACACCGTTGGTCTCTCCGGTTAGATATCAGGCCACCACCACCACAAAACCCATAAATAGACCAGCTCTGTCACCAAACCTGTCTTCGTCAGTACACTACCGTCACTACAATTACTATCACTCCTCCCACCCCGCAGAGATCAAAGGGCCCTGGGGGGCAATTAGTGGAAGGAACACGGCTTCCTCGACGTGCGTCCTAGAACGCCGAGAAATAGGGAGATGGTCTACGCTGCATACAAACGCACTTTCCCTGATGGCGCTTATGCCGATAGTGAAGGGAAGAAAACAGACCCAAACGAACTCCTGAAGAGCACTACTTCGAAGTGGGAGGCCTGTGAACGACCGTTGCGGAAGCTCGTAGAGGCCTGGACCCTTTCGTCATCGCTGTGGCCAAGCTCGAAAATAAGGTGGAAGAGGTCCGAGAAGGGTGGTCAGAGGTGGACGAGTTGCTGTGGCAGTACGACGGAGTAACGAACCGGTTGTGGTGTTCCCTAGTACAGGCTTCACATCATGGCTTCCTGATGCGACCCGGGGAACTGCTCCTTTCTTTCACGGACTCCCTCCAGCCAAGAAGCACTAGGGACATGGCTGCAGGAGATCGGCAGCCTGGACGGTCGAAGGATTTACGGAGGAACCCGACATTTACGAAAGAGCTGCCACTGAAGTGGACATGGAATTAAGTTTTACAGGTCCCCGGTACCGTCGTTTGGCTCCTACTGAGAATTCTACTGAGTAGCTGGTTCTGGCGTGTGTCGTGTTTGACGTTGTTGGGTCTCTTTTGGTTGAGGAGGTTCTGATGTCTAGTCGAGCCGGAGCACGGCTTAATGCCATCAAGTTACTCGTATATTAATATGGTTAGGGCCTTGACGCGATACCCTTCGCGCTATATAGTTCTAGCGACGAGTTATGCTCTCCTAATAGCTCCCTTGCGCTATGCTCGAGTCCGAGGTCTTTTGCTAGCATCTATAACTAATACGCTGACCTGCAGTATGTGGCATTCCAATACCACTGTGCCTGCAGTGAAATTATAAACAAAAGAGACGTGTGACGCAATTATAGGAAGGACGAACCAGGAGGATCGGTAATGCTGCTAGACATCTTCATTCGGGAAAGACCAAGTACTTGCTCACTGAAGCCGGTAGTGTCCTCTCATTCAGGGGGCTTGAAATCCCCTCGGGCACAGGCAGTTCAACCTCGTTCGCTTCGCCATGTATATCTGAGTTCCACATACGAATCGTCCAACCGCCAGGTAGTCTACAGCAAACACTAGTAGCAGGACATTTGTGTAATTCTTATTAGTGGGTAGACCGCGCCGAAATGTCACTTAGAACCAGCATTTCTATGATAATATTCACTACCTGCTCAGTTTTACTATCGGAAAAATAATGTTGGCTGCAAGCGATACCAGTGGCAATGACTTAGAGACGGCCATGGAGAGGAGCTGAGTGGTAGGTCATGACCAACCATTTGCCGAACAATAACGGACTTGCTGAATCACAGGACACCTAATGATTCTAGAACTCCACCCCTGGCGCTGATTGTCGTTATAAACCGCCATGGCTCACCATGACATTGTCACTCTTCGCTAGGTTGGAGTTTCTGAAAATCACTACTACAGACGCCCCACGATATCCAATCGTATGATATAGCGAGTGATTGGCTAGTTGCAGACTGAAATAGGCGTGCCAGCAAAGTATTTAAATAACTGTTTTGCCCTGATGGATTGGGGATAAGCCAATCCGCTTTCCCGGGCACTGTAAATCCTCCATTAGCAATCACTATCAATGAGGACCTCAGTCACACACTCCTACCAGTCCCTCCTAACATTAGTTCCTTGACAATCAAGAAGATGGCAGCACACGTATTTTCTTGGCGTGGTCCAGCATCCAATAGCAAGTCGGATCGCGGTGACAGCAACCGGGTCCTGCACAAGAAAGGAAAGGGGTCGTCTTCAACCAAGAAGTCCCAGATTGGCCTCCAAGGCCTCCCAGAACTGGGCCAGCCCATGAACCTAGACTATACCATTGACCAACGGCCCCAAGAAGGCGAGAAGAACCCACCTGGTAAACCATTTCTTGCATCAAACAGATTTATCCGGGCGACCAGAGTGTTGGAGCCGGGACCGAGAACATGCTATTGTTTCTTTCCAATATTCAATCGCTAATGACTTTTCGCCAGGATACCACAGCAACTCCCTAATCACCATCGTTCGTGGTTTCCAGGCCATCGCCGGTCTCATCATCATCGGCATTTACCTACCACCAGCTGCTTCGGTGCCGGCAGGCACCAGAGAATTTCCTCTCGCCATCGCCGCCTTTGCGTCCGTGACCATTCTCATGGCCGGTGTGTTACTGTTTTACAGACATATGTGGAATACCTACGTTGTCGTATCGGAGCTTGTGGCACTCGCCGGATGGATTACGGTCGTGACCATGAGCCCCCGTTTCCCATTGAAAGAATACCAGGGAACAGCATCTTACGCAATGGATGCGGCCATCCTGCTCTGGCTTGAGACGCTTTTCCTGGTGACCGTGTTCCCACTGCTATGCTTCGTGTATTGCAAGTACCTGAAGAGAGATGTAAGTAACCTGTCGCTTTTCAGTGCTTGACCTAACAAGTCATAAGAGTTCTCAGAATGCCACACACGAGCAGCGGAGCGGAGGATACGATTCGGAAAGGGGTACCGGCCGACCCCCTGGGGATGGACATCCCAATCGATCACGGTTCTCGGAATTGTGAACCCAAGAGGACGACCCAAGGGATGCCGGACCATCTTCGTCCTCTGATCCAGTTATAAAGCACCAGGAGGTCCGAGGAATTAATAAAAGGAGGCGGACATGGGCTCCCTGTCACTAGGTTTGGCGAGGAAAGTGCTATAAGAGTTGAAGCGGACTTGGGTTCGGGACGAAGGGCTGGTACTTTTCATGTTTCACATTCGCGTCGATTTTGATCTAGTAGACTGCGATGTAGCGTACTCAGTTATGCTAAGTGAGTAGTGTCACGGGACGCTCGGTTAATAGCGATCCTTAGGCCCTTCTCAGCAAGCGGTGGTTGCCATGTACGAACAATGGTGATCAGAGAGTATTGACTTTAATAGGGCGAACCTGTCGACCTAGGGAGTAGAGCACGCAATATATTTGAGGCGAAAGGATATACATGAACCGTATGAGGTAAACTGTAGTCAATCAATGTTCTGGGGAATATGTGGTGCGAAAGCTGGCTTGAGGCTAACTGAGGACCGCATTCGACCGGCCTATCAGCTACAAGAGCCATTAAACGTCGTTAGCAGCCACTAAATGTGGCGTCTGACTAGGTTAAATGCAACATCCACAACCGATCAGCAACAACTGCAGGTGCCAACTGGAGTCGGAACGCTGGAAGGATATCAGGGTCAGTCCCGCCTTCTCCGTAGCGAGCCAGTCGCCAAGCAAGCGTTACTAAGCTTAAGGAAATCCCGACCCCCGAGCCACTCTTACATACGATCAACCCGCTCATCTCTGAAAGGTAAATAACGAGAGACATATCATTCAATGCGGTAGTGCCTACTGACAAGTTCCGCTCGCCACTCTGCTTACCTAGTAGATACCCCGCGTTGATATATCTCACTGTTTCTCTCTTGTTCAGATCTCGGCACGACCCGATTATCTTGTATCGATGCGCTAGGCTAGCCGTATGATCCAGACCATCGGACGACATCTAGAAGACTTTCTGGATGCTTCACGCCGTGACACCTCCTCTTTCTCCACCAGGTAGATTTCTCATTGCAGCCCTTGTCCAGCGAACCTGTATATGCGGGATCCGGTACATAATCCTTAAGGGAAATCTCAAGGTGCTTTCAGGCCGCCCTTATGACTATGGCGCAGGCGGCGGATCCTCCTATATCCCCGTCGACGCAGACTTCCACGGCCACGGTACAGCGAAAGAAATTCGCGACCCCACCAGTTAAGGTGGCTTGCCTTTCCTGGTATGTCGCCACTGTCTGATTGGAACACGGTATTCCAAAGTCACTAGCGCCCCAAGTTTAAAACCCTGGATGAACTCCTTTTCAGGCTAACATGGTCTGCTTAGTCGAGCCGCGAGAACTAGATGTAACGGCGAGCGTCCGTGTGCAAGTGTATGTCAATTAGATACGACTCTTGCTTTTAGCTCAAATCCTGTAATGCGGCATGCGATCTATAGCAGACACTGACTCTTCCAGTGTACCGCGAAAGACCGGGAGTGCACCTACAAACCGTCGAGGCGAGGAGGGCCTCGCGTTCGGAAGAAGTCCCGACCACTTTTAGATTATCAGGACATAGCTATCACGCTACCAAGTCAGAATGAAGAGTTGCCGCAGGACCGTGAGCTTCTACGCGCAGACGAGCTTTGTCTACTCATGCTAACCCCACCCAGCGCTTTTGATTGAGAATTATATAGAGCCCGGTGCTGGTTTGAGGTCACTCCCGGATATATGGCAAGATAGCGATGCTATTTACGACAACCTGTTTAAAGGGTCCTTAGACGATGCACTTGTGGATGCCAAGGTGCCCATGGTGAGGACATACGGGGGAAATAATGGTGCGGTGTAAGTATCATTGTGTTGCCGGCTACTGTTCTTGGCTTACGTTCCTTAGCCTCAATGCGTACTACATATGGATCCATCCGTATTTCCCCATTCTCCCACCACCGAAATATGCACTCACGGCAGACCAAGTGGTACCACTCCTAGAGAGCCAGAGCGACAAGCTGGAGGAGCCCTGTTCAGCAATTAGTTGTGCTATTTCAGCCATCCTGGCTCTCATTCCTTGCCCTGAAGATCGCAACCCACTTGATCCAGATGCTGTTGCTTGGAGGCGCAAATACTCCCAGTTTTTGGCCAAGTCCGCCTTGGAGAGCGTCGAGAGCGAAGACGAAAGACCGGAATCATCGGTCGAACCCTCGAAGGCGCTTGAAGACTCTGACGATGATGTTTCTCGGGAAAAGTTTCATCCAGATGTCCCGGTTGAGCTAGAGAGCATCGTTACCCTCAACCTCCTGAGCGTATATGAATATGCTCAGCGTGGGAACCTGAAGAAAATGCGAGCAAGGGCGGACTCGGCGTTAATGAATGCCATGAACCAGTCGCTCCATACACAGAGTAACGTGGAAGATGAGTACTCGGAAGCTCGATGCCGGGTCTGGTGGATGACGTACATCTGCGTTTCACAAGCTTCCATCGTTAACAATGCCGTACGTTGCAGTATTCCCAGTTGTAGGGACACCGTACTGACTGGAGCAGTCACCCACCTTTAGTGTCTTTACTCCTAGCTTCACTACAAGACACCCGGTTATTCAAGTTGATCCAGAGGTACTTCTTGGGACAATTTGTCTATTGGCTAAACTAACAGTTATTAGGCTTGGACAGTATTCATAGAGGCGCAACAAGCTATCTTAGCAGCCACTCAATTCGTCATTGATCTCAATAAGGCTAGGAAAGCACGATCTGATATGAGCCATATCGTCAAACGCATGCAGGAACTCGAACGTTACCTCGAACCCTTGGTAGCTAAGTCCGAGAGTTGGGATTCGGACTGCCCACAAACTCAGCCAGTCGACCACCAAGAGATGGTGGTGTCGCAGTCACTGAGATGTTTGTCGCGAATCAAACTGAACAGGCAAGTAGCCCCGACGTTACAGGAATGTGTGCGTCAATGCAAATAACGGTAACAGTGCTCGAATCAAGGTCCACCGGTACTGCGCGTTCTTCGATATTGTCTTATTTTCAGGGAAGCATTGCGACTTCGCCCCGATGACGAAAAAAGAGACGGATAGTCAGGAACCCCGCCAACTGGAAATGTGTTGCACCAGACTGAATGCTACTCCTTCACGGTACTACGGCCAATCACCTGATTCGTCATCCCCGGCAATATCAGATCACTCTACTCCAAAATCAGAAAGTAGCCTTGGCTTCCAGCTGGCGACCAACCCACAGTTACTATTTAACAAACACCAATCCTCGAAGATATGTCTGAAATCGGCTCTCAGCATCGCCCAGGCCTTCGACATTCTGCCGTATCCTAACCCAACCGGCCAATCTAGTGGCAGCCCCTCCTGCCTCGGGCCGTCGTCTCCGTTGATCACTCCTAGGACTATGCCGGCATTCGCTTGTTGTGCGATGCAGAGTGCTTATGCTTTGCTTATGATCAAAGAGCAGACCGAGACCTTATACCCGTCATCTGGCGGAGATGTCAGACCCCTAGTCGAAAACATGCTTAGTCGGCTTCAACAGGGGCTGTGGTCAGTATGGGGCGCGCTGGTGAATTATAGCGCGGCATTCGAAGCGCTAGGTGGGATGCGAGGTGAGTCTAGAGCCTTAATTTAGGCCGAACGCCGGGAGCTTACGTTCGTGTAGATGAAGTGCGAGACAAAGTTGACGCCATAATGATGGGCACTTCCACCTACCACGTGTGAGGTTTTTGGATACCTACATTCAACTCCCTTCTCTTGCTGGCGAACTGGTTGGAAGCGAATACCGCGTACGACTTCTCTATACATAAATGACGTGGTACGGCTTAGGGTCAAACATTGATATTTCGTGCTCTCATGGAACCCCTTCCCCCTTTTCCAAATAGGCGCTTGCTTGTACAACCTAAAGTCAGAACCTGGAGGTGTCCCTTACGCACAGGAATTTCATGTGAGCTGTAGCTGGTAAACACGTGTGCGCATCCAAATATGAAATCCCATCTCCATGTATACTCTCGTTCTACACCATTTAACCGCCGAGGCAGAGACGCTGCCTTTGCTGTCATCTTCAAGCAAGAAATCTGTTATATCTATTTTAACTAATAATAGCACATCCTTTCTTGCATGATCGTCGTCGGTGAACGAGGTGCACGACGTTGTGGTGATTCTCGTAGATGCAGACAGACCAGGGAGAGATGATACTGATGTCTTTGCGGCTGGCTTCGACGAGATGGCGTGGAAGAAGCACCGACCTGCCACTCACTATATTCGCCGGCCCGATCACCTACCTGATGAATGGATGACACTTCCCTAGTATACTAACCGTGCTCCATCAGAAGAGCAGGGTCCATTATGTGCATTCTTGTAAGCATGGGGAATGCCGGCGTTTGGGACTGCGCAGGCAGCTGAGTAAATAAGAGTGCGTTTTTCGTTCTAGTTACTTTCGGGCATCCGGACTGTCCACATAGATATCGCCTACCTACTTAGTAGGCAGTCAAACAACAAGGGGCGCAAGATACCTTGAGAGAGTTACCCGCGTGAAAACTGGGCTGTATTGTATACCCGGGATCTCACGGAGGATCAACCAAGACGAGATACCATTTCAGCCCTGTGCATGCAAGTATAAGAACCTAAGTCGAGTCAAGGCAGTTCCTCCTACCGCCGCCGCTCAAGCGCTATGGATTATGGGATAGACACCAGAAACACCCACCGACGTGCTCTCCAGGCCATGTGGCCCGCCATCACCCAGGAAGTTGCAGTCGCGGGCGCCATCAACCAATTAACCAACCGAAATTCCCACCAGGACACCCCGCCGCCCCCTATCTCGATCACGACACGGCACAGTTGAGCACAATAAGGCACACAGCGCTCATATAGTTAGATGGTAAACCCAACGGCGACGATTGTGGTCTACCGACTCTGTCTAGCGAAATAAAAATATTGATTGCTATGGTACAAAGCGCGTGTCTCTTCTTCGTCCAGTTAGAGGAGGGAATCTCATCCAACCACATGGGCGCACACGCATGGCGGAAAGAGACGGCGCACGCTTGACTGAACCCCTGCCTGCCTGTAACGCCGGTATCCAGCCCGCCCTGCCCCCCTCCCCTTCCTCGTCCGCCGAGTGGTATCATGTCGAAAACTTCAAAACGACAAATAAAAGGTGTCTTTTCCCGTGTCTAAAAGCCGTAAACTCCGGTGCAGTGATGCCTACCTGGCCTCCCCTGTCTGTGTTCCCATGATAACATTAATGATGAAAGAAACGATGATTATGATGATGACATGTCGAGTCGCCTGCTTCCCCTTTCCCCTGGATGCCTCCACCGAACCTGACAGCGGAGGGCGTTGGTTCCGCATCCTTTGTCGTGTTTTATTATCCCAACTGCCACCTGATACATCCACCCGATCGTCGATAATAATACAAGGAAGTTATGGCCAGCAAACGAAGGTTCGGATCATGTCGAACTACTGCTAGATTCTGCTACCGACGATTGAGACGTCCTTCCCGGGGAGTCGGGTTCCCGGTCTGCGAGGGACGGGAAGCTGAGCTTCAGTTTCTCGTCGAGGAGGTTCACCAGACGCTCCGAATACTGATCTAGCAGCCCATTAAGTATGCTGTCGCTCATTGCCTTGCTCCGCGTCGCTCTGTCGCCCAAGGCAACAGCGGTAAGGCGAAGTTCTTGATCCAACTCGGCCAGGAGGTCCTGACTGATCGGGTCGTTGCACGATAATTTCTTCCGATATGCCCGCAGGGTGCGACAAGCTTGCTCGGTTGACATATTGAGAGACCCAAACCCCCTCAAGTTGTTCGAGCTTTTTACTCTCGCTGAATTCAAAGACGGTAACGAGGGGCGGCGCCTGGCCACTCTCGGCTTTGGGCTAGCTGGGGGGCTACCCGAACGGCTGTCGTCCGAGACCCGCCGAGAGGGTGTGGAGTCGGCGGCTGCCGAAGCTGGACTTGATTGAAGTGCAGTTACCGACGTTCTCGGTGAGGCCACGCCAGTGAGGTTGTATTGCGATCTTTTTTTATGGAGCGTCCTCGGGGGTGACCGTCGCCCTGTATTTGGTGACCGTCGATCGTTGTTGCTTTGCGAAGGTCGCTGGAATTCAGCTAATTCGGCCTTAGATAGGACACGCCTCAGAGTGGGCCGACCAACAACTAAATTGTCCTTTTCAGGTGATGAATCTCGACCGGCAGGGGCAGATTGCTGGTCCTGTAGGTCCACCTCCCAAATCATGATAGTTCCGTCGGACCCAACGCTCACCATCTTCCTCTTGCCGTCCTCATCTTCGATAAGCGCCACGCCGTTGATACCCTCCGTGTGGCCCCATTCACGATCTAGGAATTCCCCTGTTTGGGCATTATAGATTCTGATAGATTTGTCCGTGTTTGAAATGCCGAGAAGGAAAGCAGGCTCACTGTCCGCTGCCGAACGGGTAATGAGAGAGTCCAGGACTACAGACTCGACGCCGTTTTCATCAGTGCACTTAAACGTATTTGAAAGCTTCCCGCTCACGATGTCATAGAGGCTAATGCATCGGTCTAGAGACGAAGCGAAGATAGTCTTCCCATCAGGAGCCATCGCCATAGATATCGGTGACGCCTTTAGGGGCAAGACCTTCGGAGCAATGGCTGCTATGGCGTCCGAGTCGCCTTCTTTTGTGACTAGTTCATGAATCTGGACTGACCTGTCCAGAGCACAGGTTATGAGCTTGTCAGCTGATGGGATGAGAACTTGCGCTACTTTGGCGGCAAATTCTAAGGTCTGGAAAAGCTCGAACGTTCCCTCTGACGTTTGGCGTATGAGCTGTGCTGTGCGGTCCCGACCGCACGACGCAATCAAGAACCTTGACTCGTCCTCGTATGTTGTGATGGACTGACAGTCCGAAGAGTGCACTTTCAAAGCCGAGAGGCATTGTTTCGTCGAGAAGTCGATGATCTTCAGGATACCCAGCTTGTCACCGGTGACGAAGTAGTTGCCTCCCGAAGTCACCCGCGCGACGGTCAGCTGGTTCGCCGAATCCGCATCAGTCTCTGAAGATGTCTGTTCAAGTGGTACATCGAATGACGATGTAATCTTTCCGTTGGTGTCCCATAATATGACGTGCCCCGACCCAGACCAGCTGCAGAAGACCGCACCTGAGCCATTGGGCTGAGGAAGTACCTCAACCCCTAGAATCGGTTCTCCATGTCCCGAAATAGGAATTGCTGCCGAACTGGTGTCTTCTCCGTCGTGTTTGATTCCGTAACGCGAAATGTGAACCGAGTGCTTGGTATCAACCCTCACCATTCTCTCCAGGACGAAGCCCAAAGCCACCAGCCCTTGGGGCGTCTCGCGACTCCCTTGAACGCAATCTGAGAAGCCACTCATGATAGCCGCCAGGTCTAAGGTCTTGAGGCGGCCTGATTTTCCACCGAGGTAAACCGAATTGCCAGAGATAGCGACGCAAGTCGTCGAAAAACCGCTTTCAAGAACCTTGGTCAACTTCATCTGCTTACCAGCATCATCAAACAAGCATACATCGCCCGTCTCGGAGCAGATGATGGCTTTTGTTTCATCGATGGTTGCCGCGCATGAGAAAGTCGTTTCTATCATGTTACCGAGTAGAACGTTGCGGCCAGGTAGCGTTTTCTGAGCGGAGCTCGTTTCCGCGGCGAACTTAGGTTTTGTAGGGGATGTTGGCCGCGGTCCCTCTTCTACCCTCCATACCTTAATATGACGTACGCCCAAAGTGACGAGGTTGTTGCCTACCCAGACCATACCGCGCACAAACGAGGTACATCTGTTCTGCTGGAACAACTTGGCGGCGCCAGTCCGCGGGTCTATCTTCCACACGTAGAGAAACCCGTCGTTGGCGGAGCCGAGAGAGGCGAGGTACTTAGAATCGGGCGACCAGGCAACTGCCGTAACGCCATAGGTATGCTCGCTTATTGATACTAGCGGCGTATCGGATGAATTGTCTTCAAGGTTGAAAATAAGAACTCGAGGGGCGTATCCAGTTTCGCCCACCGCCAAGAACCTCCCTTCCTTACTTAGCGCTACACATGTGGCAGCTTTGATCCGTTCTCTACTTGTCCACGTCTTAGATGCCGGGAGTTCAGGGTGGTCAAGCGACCCAAATGTTGACTCTCTTAGGGAGACCCGGCCTCTACTGTCATTCGCTTTCGGTGTTGCCGAGGGTGTCGAGGGCGAATGGGAAGCTGCGGAGGTGCTATGTACTGGGACGGCGGTCGGGCGAGCTCGGAAGAAACGTTGGGAACACTCTTCTCCCTCCACATCAACTACGACGACGGCGCCTCCCGCAATATAGGCAAAGGATGATTGCGCTGCATCGAAGCCGGTGGGCGAGGAGCAGGTAGTCCCGATAACTCGCTTCAAGGATAGACGGGGATCGGGAGTAGTCCTACCGCGGAGAGGAGTCTTCGGGGCGGGCCGAGGAAGGTAGGGCGAGTTGGATGGCGTCAGTTTCAACCGGTTTGTAGGGGTTGAGGCCATCTTCTCGCCATTGACACTCTAGAACCTGTGGCAGGGTAATAAATGAACGAAGATGTGCGAAGTGTTTGGTTTATCACTGATTGCGTAGAGGTCTGAGACAATCGACGTTGGCGGAAAGGCATAGGGTAGGATGCGAAAGACTAATATGGGAGAAAGGCGGCGGATACGTCTCAACGTATCAACCTGAAGCCGGAATTACCAAAGGCTACGATTTTGTATATTCTCTTTGACCTTCAAAAGAAGTAGAAGGTATTGTTTAAAGGCTAAAACTCGTGTCAACGGGGGACCTCAAGGAGGCGACAATAAGTCATCCACTCTGTGCACTAACGTTAAGTAAGACCAGTTTGACTTACAGTGACGTGAAGGGAAGAATTCAATTAAGAGTTAGATGGTTTAATTCTTCATTAGGTAGTCTGGACGCTTACAAAGGTCCAGGATGTGTAAGTAAGGCAGGTATGTATAGTAGGTACGAAGTAGGTATGTATAGATGGATGTAAGGAACGGAGCACACAAAGAAAGTCGAAGAAAGCTAAGAGCGATGTATTGTACCTAAAGCAGCAGGAGGTCGGGGTATGGATTGAAGCAGCCGACGCGAGTCAAACGGCATAGGATGGGAGAAACCCCCTGCTGAAGCAATGGTGAAAGAACGCTATAAGCTATAAGCGGCTCTTTCTGATAGACGCGTAAAGTATATTATAGCTGATAAAAGGGAAGCGAAGAAGGCCCAACCCTGGCCGACTCTTTGGAGGTTGAGAGGGAGGAGGAATAAGGTAGCGGTCGATCACCCAAGATCAACACTCGCCGCATATTGGGAGAAAGCCCAAAAAGAAAGCGCGAGGTCGGTGCTGGCTCCAGTTTTGCTTTTCAATTGATTTTCTGAAGTGAGGCCAGGACGTGGAATGCAATGGGAGCTTCTCCTTGGCTTTGACGCCTGGACTCCAGGGGTCATTGTTGAACCGATGGAGGGGAATGGTTGGCTAGGCCATAATGGAATAAGCCACCGTCAGCTGATTGGTCGCTTGAGTGCTAGCGTTACTACCGCTTTCGTCGTCCCGGGCGGTGTGAGTGGGCCCGAACTGCAAGCACCTGCAGATCGAATTTGAACATCACACGGCCTGCACCCGTCATTCATCGATCAATCAGGTGAACCCCTTTCCCACACCTTAGAGTTCTACTCGCATTGGTGTTCTAGTATTATTGGCTCTTTCCTGCATTATCTGTCTCTACCGGCAAAAATGTCGGCCGGGGGCTGTTTGGTTTTTAGAAACCAGGCCACTTAGGGTTACCCTGCTTATGTAGGGAGGCTGCAAAATGTTAAAGCACGATCCGATGCATGCAACTGCGGTGTAACCCAAGTTATGGCGCACAGACTTTCTAGCTTGGCAGGGCGGTTCAAGGAGGCATCGACAGCAAAACACGATAAGCGATAAGAGATATACTATGGGATTTCCATGAAAGGATGTTGCAAACTGTCACTGATTAAAGGCGGAAAGGGAATGGATTGCCCTTTTCAGATCTCTTCATGTTTGGTTCCAGTTCTTTGATTTGATCCGCAGGTAGAGAAAATTGTCAGTACCACAGTCAGTTCACCTTGAATCGGATGGGATATACAAGGCTACTACATGTTCGATACGTTAAACCTGTCAATACGGTTCCTGCTATAGGGTAGTTGGACGACATTTTGCGTCCCGGGGGACCTTCAACTGATCTGTTCCGCTGGACTTGTCGACTAATACAAGCATGGTCATGGGCGTCATATCAGAAACTTGGATGAGATTTGATTCATATTCATAGCTTGGTCTTAACACCTTTGACTGATCCCGATTCCGCGGTCATTAGTCTCGGGCATATATAAGCCTTCACAATGAGATACAGCAGTCCGGCAGTGCTCTGAAGGAAATGCACAGATAAAGAGAGGAACGATACTTAATCCTCTATATAACGTTGTTAGACAAATACAACAACATTTGGCCCACATCCTCTGCGGCAAACCGGGACCGCCTTCTACAACATCGTGATCTTCTCACAACAGAGTCTCGGACAACTTCCGCTGAGGACTCACCCCCTCGTCCTCGTCCTCCTTCGAGGGCTCCTCCTCCGCCGGCAGCGGGGGCCGATGCGGCATGTACGGCCACTCGGTGCGGGGCCCCCTCTTGACGTTCCAGCTGGGGTCGCGGACGATGCCCTCGCGGCGCCACTTCTTGGGCGGCTTCCGGCCGAGGGCGGCCATCTGGCCCCAGATCTGCTTGCCGCGGTTGAACCAGCGCTGCTGGCGCTTCTCGTCCTCCTCGGGCGACGGCCGCCAGCGGGACCTGAGGATGCGCCGGATGGCCTCGGGCGACACCTCGAACCGCCGCGCCAGCACCTCCGTCGGGTACTCCTCGGGGAACTGCGCGTGCAGTGCCCGGATCCCCTCCACCGCGTCCGGCGACAGCCGCTTGCGCGGTTGCCAGCCCTCGGGGAACTTCTGCTTCAGCGCCTCCTTCTGGATCTGCCAGTGTTCCCTCTTGGGTTCCGCTTTTATCGCGCCGCCCTTCTTCGGATCCTCCTTGATGATCTTGCGTCGCTTCAGCTTGCTCGACTCGATGGCCGGCTTCTCGGGCTTGGAGCGAGTGCCGGATTCGGTAGGTTCGTCAGACGAGGCCAGGTCTTCGTTCGACTGCCGGTTGAGATTCGCAATGATCGAGTCGAGCGACTCTGGCGAGAGGTCTAGGATCACACCATGCTGCTTCGCCTGGTCGAGGTCACCAGCAGAGGCGCTGATTGTCGAATCGGGCGGCTCTTCCCTCGCCGCGGTATCGGGTTTTTCTGGACCATCCTGACGCTTTTCACCTGCCGAATTTGATATATCGGCGGCTACTGGCTGACATGTTACCTCCGACGAGCGTAAAACCCCAGCAGCGCTGAATGGACGTGTGAGGTGGCGTTGCCGTATTTGGGATGCGGCAAAAGTTGTTCGATGTAGCTGCGCCAAACGTGCGACCGCAGGATACGATATATGAAGCCCCGTAAGGCTCTGGACGAATATTCGTAGGGGCGACGTGTGGCAAGAACACCTCATAATAAGCGTCGTATGCATCAGCCACCTTCGCAAGCTTTCGATGTGGAAAATCTATTCAAGTCGGCAAGCAGGTACAACAATATTCAACACCTTCCTCGAAAATCTCAAGAAGCGCGGGTAAAAATTGCCCAACTTCCACCCGGACTGGTGCTGTCTAGAATTAGTGTGGAGAATGTGGATTCTATATCCGGGCAAACAAACCCGGCGCCCCCACCCAGCACCCCCCACCCAAACCTCTTTACGCCTTTCTAGTCAGGGTCCTGCGCACGACGTCAACGTTCCTACGCTTACCTAGCTACTCCCTACACGGTAATTAATAGACTTTCTATCAGCATTGGTTGGGGTAACAGTCATGCATGCTCTTGTGCCAGGTTCACGTCGATAGGGGTATGGATTATCAGCGCCTCGGTAATCCGAGCCCCCTCTTTTTGCCTTCAACACAATGTTTGCCTATTTCCTCAGATTCTAGATATATCATGCGCTTGGATCACCCTTTAGCACCTAAACTACGACTCTAATGTGCACATGTCTTGCCTTCAGTGCTGTAACACTTAATTGTTTTATTTGTGCTATGTCGCTGCCGTATCACCCGCAATCCTAGGCTACCGGACACCCGTCAGCTTTTGTGCGCTGAAGAGTTCGTATACCTATGATTCACGGCATGGGCCGAAAGGAAATCCCCGATGATGAGTACGGTTGGCGTAATCACTGGGGCTTCAAGTTCGACTGGACTTCAGAGCACCTTAGACCAGAAGACTTAGAGCCCCTTATCCATACGTACGACGTCGTCGCAACCGAATGCCTCGGGAGGCTAGATGAGATATCTCCTCCACCGTCCTTCACAGCTACTCCCAAGCAAGATGGTACTAAGGCTACAACTAAACTCGATGGGGAGAAGCACAAGCGTCGGGATCTCTACGAGTTACTGCGGGAACACGCTGCTACGGAACCGAAGGTCGGCCGGTTGTGGGATGAGATCCATACCGTTCCCGAATGGGTCGACTGGGAGCAATTGGAGAGGGGACAGAAAGTGTTCTTCCGATACGCCGGACCGATTCTCATGACCGTGCGTTCAAGCTGCTACTAGTCTCCACAGGACGCACCAACCAGACCTCAACCCGTCCGCTGACTTGTCAACCAGTTGACGTTCGTGGGGCTCCTGGGTGGCATGACGAACGGCCGGGCCGTCGAGACGCTCGACCGCACCGGCGGGTTCGGGGTCGACGCCGTGCGGCGGCGCCTGCTCCAGACGATGCAGCACGTGCTCGACGTGCACCGGGATGTGGCGTCCATCCGGCCCGGGGGCGCGGGATTCGAGGACTCGGTGCGGGTGCGCCTGCTGCACGCGGCTGTGCGGCGACGCATCCTCGCCATCCAGGCGGCCGTGACGGTTTCGCACCCGGGGTCCTCACCTTACTACGACGTGCGCGCCCTCGGCATCCCCATCAGCGACCTCGACTGCGTCGGCACCATCAACGAGTTCGCGTGCCAGGTGGTCTGGATCGGACTGCCGCGGCAGGGCATCGTCATGCGTCCCGGGGAGGTCGAGGACTACCTCGCGCTCTGGCGCTACGTCGCGTACCTCGTGGGCGCGCCGCACGACTGGCTAGCGATGCCCGATACCGCGCGCCGCATGATGGAGAGCCTCATCGTCTCCGAGATGCGGCCCACGAGCAGGTCGGCCGCCCTGGCGAACAACATCCTCGACGGCCTCGCGAGCCAGCCGCCCGCCTACGCGTCGCGCGAGTTCCTGTGCGCCGAGGCGTGGTGGCTGAACGGGCCCGAGGTCGCGCGGGCGCTCGAGGTCGGCTGGCCCGGGTGGTATTATTACGCTCTTGTGCTTGGGCAGTGCGTCTTCTTTGCGGTGACGTGCTATGTGAACCGTAGCGCGGCGTGGCTGGACGAGCGGAACATCAAGGTGAGTGAGCGAGCGATCTGATTTAGAGCCCGCCTGTCCCGGATCAGCCGGTCTCTAGGGGATACACCTCTCACCGCACCGGACCATTCGACCCCATCAAAACAGGCATAGATCGCCGAAGCTCTCAAACCCCTGGCCCCCATATCGGGCCCCCCTGGAGTAGCTAACGCCACGAACGCAGCTTGTACGGCATATCCTCTATCAAGTCTTCATCCGCGACAAGTCGAAAGGCGGACTCGGCTACACGAGCAAGTTCCCGCTGAAATACCACCCGTCGTTCGACAGGCCGGCGACACAGAGGGGCCCCGGTTCGGCTATCGCCCCGGACGCCAAGCGGAAGATATCCCGCACCGAGCGAATGGCGCTCGTCTCATTGTTGCTCGCCACTGCTATCATGGGGACGGTGTTGTGGGTTAGTGTAAGGGTCGTTGCCCGTCTCGTCGGTGTTTGGGCTGTTGGCTGAGATGGGAAGAAGGGAGTGCCGCCGGTCTGAAGTGGCCAGTAAATGCCATGAGGTATAGAAGTTGGCCGCACCGGCTGTGAAGAGGTCGCGTAGGGATATCCGCAAATGGCACTGGCAATGCTCCGCTTAAGGTGCAAGCCCGGGAGCAGATATGAGGCCGTCGATAGGCGTGGTAGGAGTTTGAGCCGGCCTTGTAAGGCCGAGGGGGCAGTGATGAACTCGACCGACCCGGGGCGCCTGCCTAACCTGGTACCCTTGAAAGGCGCAACCGTCGCTCTTTGCGATGGATTAGGTCAAGGGGCAATATGTTTCAAGTTTATACAGCTCGAGCTGCGATTGCCATCGTCGTCGGCACCATCGTACGCCTTTAAATATAACAACATTAGAAGGGCGTTGCTACCTAGTATGCGCTGTAGCTCTACCGTACTGATATTTTGTTATGGCAAGCCAAGCTGTATTGAACCGTCCAGCTAACGTTACTGCTCGGGAATCGAAGTAAATACGAGCAAGCTTATATTTCCAAGGGCATCTAATTCCGGGTATCGGTTTCAAGAATCGTGTCAACTCTTTGTCATTTACTCTAGAATCGTATGCCCATGTGGTACAGTATATATCCCTTTCTCCATCGAACACCCACCCAAAGCCACAACAGGACTCATTATGCCCTCTCTCAACAATAGCGGCCGGCTATGCACAACACTGTGAACCGATCCAACGCCATACGACAATGCCATGGAAGACATAAAAACACTGATGATGACCCAACCATGCAATCAATGCCTGGTGGATCTGCTAGCTTAGTAGCCAACCCCCATCCCAACCAACGCCGGTATTTGCTGGTATTTTGCTGCCGTATCGTACATGCAATAACATCATTTGAGTGAAATGCAACTCTTTTCTTTTTTGGAAGAGCCGACCACAACGCCTCCGGGAAAGCAGAAGAGAAAATTTATTCTGTCATGAGCTCGACGGGAGGCCTCGCTGTGTGCGCGGGGATGGATTTCTCCGCGGGTATGGGGCTTATCTCCGCGGGGTCGTCCGTCATATCGTCGACCGAGATGGCAGGTAGCATGGGGCTGCCGCCGTGCTCCTGGGGCTTGTAGATGAGTGTGCTGCTGCGGCTGCGGGTGGCGCGGGGCTGCTGCTGCTGCTGCTGCTGCTGGCCGCCGGCGCCGTCACCCGCGGCAGTGGTGGTGGGCGAGACGGGCGAGGGCATGTCCCCGGAGATGCCGGAGGCGGGGTCCTGGCGGTGGCGCAGCTTGGCGAGGGCCTCGGCCAGGTCCTCGGCGTGCACCTGCTTGTTAGGCGCGTCCTCGAGGCGCATCTCCCAGCCGTGGGGCGGCGAGGGCGGCGGGCTGATGAAGAACAGTTTGCCGGCGTCGGGCAGCTCGAGGTGGTGCTTGGGATCGTTCCGACCGCCCGGGTGGTTGTTGAGGGGCGTGTGCTGGCCGAAGTAGACGCGGCACCGCTCGCCCATGATGGCCTCGCCGTCCCAGATGGACCGCACGCGGATGGCTGCCTGCTCGTCGGGGAATGACACTACGATGCGCCGGAACGACTTCAGCGGCGCCCACGTCGCCACAGGCGCCGTCTGCGATATCAGATCCCGGATCGCCTGCAGGTTCTCCGGCCGGAAGATGTCGAGGTCGTTCAGGTTCGTGAACAACAGCGTGTTCGTGGGCGGCGTCGGCTGCACAAGCGGTGGCAGGTTCGAGAGGTCTAGCGAGAGGGATGGGGCCTTGGACGGTCCTCGGCGAGGGTGTTTAGGTCGAATAGACAAGGATGGTGACGTTGGCGTTGATGACGTCTCAGACATGTTGGCGGATGTTCTATCGTCCAGTATATCTGCGTGTCTGTTATCGTACTGAGATGTGCAGACTCCGGGAGTTGTTGTTCGTGGCGGTTGTTTGTAGGTTGTTAGTAGGAAGAGGAACGAGGGTTGTAAATCGTGTCAGAAGTGTTGGAGTTGGGTTTGTATGTATATGCCCTTCGGTGGTGGCTGCGCCCCAATTACGACAACTTAGTGGAATGTTATGGGTACCTTCTTTTACCTGCCGCAGCTGATTCTTCCATGGGTTTTCCGGTCGCAAATCGTTGTCGCGGCTGAGGGGCGGCGGGTCTCGGACCGGCTGTAGCTTTGTTACCAGAAGGGTGCACGCCCACTTATGCAAGGTTTACCTAGTAGTACCCCGGTAGAAGCCGGGCTTGCTTGGCGGGCTTGGCGGGATTGCCAGAACTTTTGTTGCCGATTCCAAAGCGTTTGGGAGGACGTGTGGCTGTGCAGTCAATCTCCTCTGTGCGTAGCTTGTCTAACTGGGGTCTGTGGCCACCGAGAAGACAAGACATACGCTATGCTGAGCCTGAAGGGCTGAGCAGTCAGTCTGTCTGTCTTTCGCCTTGCCGGGCCGATGGGCATCATCTAATTTGTTTCTTCCCATCTTGGAGCTTCGAGCCCCACATACTCAACCATCATTAGTCCTTTGGTGGCAAACGACCAACAATAAATTTAGCTCTTGGGCACCTCCTCGAAAAGGACGGACTTTCGAGGGTGGCGGCTAAAGGGGGGGGGGGGGGGCCCGGCACCTTCG
>QJNS01000090.1:168699-237543 GCA_004154925.1 Monosporascus cannonballus
CCCCCCCCCCCCCCCCCCCCCGCCCCCCCCCCCCCGGGACCTTCGTCCACCAAGTAGTGAACCCATTTATCCTCACCTCTCCATACTAATATGTGTGTAGTGGTGAGTATGCATCGAAGAAGCAGGTGGGGGAAAGGGGACTGGACACACTCTGGATTTCGAGTAGGGGTCTCTCCTCCAGTGATGCAACGCTACTACGTAAGAGTCGTGTATGGGGGTAAAAAGTGCGGCGCTGCAGCTGGCCAGTTCATACGGCAGTGACAAGGTGGGTCAATTCATTTTGCTTCTTCGTTCCACTGGATGCCAGCCACATAGGTTTATTGTTGTCGATCTCGGCAACATCCCACCCGCCTCCTTTCGTTAGCCTAAGGCCATACATACCATTAGCCTTGTTAACTTTTACGAACTGTAGGCAGCTCTACAGTATGCAGTGGGGTGTGCTGCCTCGTTTCGTACTGGGAAGGCTGGGGAATGGGCGGAGTTTAGCTGGCTATGTCACTATCCACCTTTTCAAAGGCGCAGCGGTACTTTCTCTCGAAGACAGGGCTTTATCCGTCCCGGTGCCATTAGAGTCTACGCGTCTCCCTCGGGCTTGTTCCCGTATGCGCCCTCTCGAACCGAAGGACGACCATTTGTTGCTGACCCGGATACCACGGGGTTTATTACGCCCTGTGGAATCGCCATGAGTGTTTCGACATACTGAGTAAGTTTCATCACATGAGCTGGTAGAACATCCGCTGGCTGGTCCACGTTGCGTAAGACCCGCTTGTTATCTCTCCTCAGCGCCATCCTTCCCCAGCAACAGTATGTAGCTCCACAGACCTACATACACCAACGGATGTGCTCTACAGATTACTACAGTAGCGAATCAACGACCCGAAATATCAACAAACCACGGGCTCGATAAAACATCCCAAGTCTGGGGAAATAATTCCAGGCTTCTAGGCTAGTGGCCGTGATGAAGGATGCCGTTGTGCTTGGTGGCCAAGTGTGGTTGGTCTATAGCAGTCTAGCATTCGAAACACATCCCTTAAACTATGCAACAACGAGTCGCGCATCTCCTAGAGTAAAGTTTGCGACGGCCACTCAAGAGGCTTTGCTTTCTGCACAGCCTCCTTGATTGGCCTCGCGGCATTACCTGCCCAGAGCACCACCAGCGTCGAAGCTCAACAGACGAACCGGGCTCGGGGAGCCGGGGGGACGCAGGAATCCATACAATGAATGTCATTGGTATCCGGTGCTCCATTTCGTCCATTCCTTCCCAAGCTCCCTTCCCCCACGCCCCCGGGCCCATTGTACTGAGGCCATGCACAAGCGCGTTTACTTCATACTTGCGCGTAGGTTAGGTATTCATTCATCTAGGGTCCCGCGCCGTCAACCCGAGTGATAAGACTAGAGAGGCAAGCCGAAGAAGACTCAGCCTTCCTCGTGTCTTCCCCCGGCTCCGCTCCACGTTGCTTAACTCCCGCTGCCCGCAAAATGAGTAAGCGAGATGGGTAATACGAGAAAAAGCCCGATTCTCCGAGTCTTGTTGAAACGGCTCTCTGCCGTAGTAGATCGCGATCCGCCGTGTTAGATTTGTCGTTTCACAGCCGCCCCCTTACCCTCTCTCTACCTTACGTGCCGGAGCTAGCCTAGGGGGCCTAGCCGTCGATTGGCTGATCTTGCCGACCGCTTTCTCCATCTGAAGCTTGGCTCGTTAAAGAATTGGAGAGTAAAAAACTTATATTGTGCATAGCCACCATCCGCCAACCCAGCTTACGAGGGGCCGGAGAATAACATGACTGACTGACTGGCCTTTAGCTCCGGGTCGGTAGTTGAAGCCCTGACGTGAAAACCTGTTATGATGGTTATGGACACCCCATGAAAAATTTATGTCGCGGTTCCCAACCACCACCAGCCAAGCATGGATGTCATGAGCTTAACACCATCGTATGCAAGGATGGAACCCCCCTCTAAAGCAGATCGCGTGTAGCATATTTACCTATTTGCTCAGCCGCAACCAAGTTGTTTCCGTCTACCGGTATCAGCCTAAATATTAACATCATGTCCGGTACCCTCTTAGCGTCCGGTCTAACGCTATTGCTATACGGAAGGTCTGGTCCAATAGAGCTTGAAATGGCTAGTTCATGGAAAATATCTGACTAGGATGTTAAACTTGCCCTTCGACGGAGGACGTCTCACTGAGTAGGTTGATCTATACAACTAATACATGCTTCATGTCCCCTGTCCGTGTAGTTTCATAGCAGAGAGATGTATGTAGGGGATTTTAGTCTCGATATGATTGCTTTAGCGTGCACCCGCTTACTATGGTGCCTGATACCATAGTAGTGGCTGCGGTCTATCGGGTTCCTACATCCTCGGATGCGAATTATACACAGCAGTAACAGGAGTAACAGAAGCGGCAATCATGAGATATTCGCCCCATAAAGGGCTTAAAGCATGTAGCATGACTCGTTATTTACGTCCCACTTATTAAGAGCACTGGCCATACGGGTTACTGGCGGTGCATAATTCGCACCGGAGGACATAGGACAGATTACGTACATGCTTTGTACAGAGAGGAGTTTTCAAAACGTTGCACAGCCGCTTACACAACAGCAGCGTAAGATCGACAATGGCTCGACAGCTTCTTCCGCCTCTGCGACTGAGCCTGAAGCCGGGGGATACCAGTGTATCGCGGTGCTACCGCCACCCCCGGCTTAGTGGGCAGCTAACCCCCCCTGGATGGCACATCTGTCGCCGCCTCCCAAAGGGCGCCCGCGGCTAAGACATTCAGAGCGTCACAACATCACCGGATCTCAACGCCGAGCTTTTTCACGAGGGACCGGCAGACGCGGTAGTGCAGTTCGTTGGACTCGGCGTGGGTGAGCGTGCGCTCGAGGCTGCGGTACATGATGCGGTAGCACATGCTGCGGCGGCCGGTCTTGGGGTGGGTAAAGGCGTCAACGAGGCGCACGTCCTCAACGGCGTCGCCGGCGCCGCTGCGCACGATCTCCATGACGTCGTTCTCGTGGAAGTTCTGGGGGCCGGGCGCGCTGCCGCCTCCGCCCGCCGCAGACGTCGTCGACCCCAGCCAAAACGACACGTCCTTGGGACAGCCCGGGTGCTTGGAGAAGGGCTTGAAGCGCCGCAGCGCGTCAAGGTCCTCCGAAACGCCCTCGAACTGCCTCAAGAACCGCTTGTCCTGCGACCAGAACAGCCGGATGTCCGGGATCTGGAACAGCAGCATGGCGATGCGGTCGAGGCCGAGGCCGAACGCCCAGCCCAGCTGGTCAGGCACTCCAGCGTTGATGTACAGGTCCTGCTTGACAACGCCGCAGCCCAGCACCTCGAGCCAGTCGCCGTTGTAGTAGACCTCGAGTTCCCAGGAGGGGCTGGTGAAGGGGAAGTACGCCTCGACCCACCGCACCTGGAGGGGCTCGTCGACGAAGTAGGGGTCGGCCTTCTGGGCGGCGGCCCCGGCGCGTGAGAAGATCTCGACGACCATGAGCTCGAGCGACTTCTTCAGGTGGGCGGCGACGGCCTCAGCCTCGGCCGGCGAGTGGTGGGCGGCCTGCAGGGGGTTCCTGTCCTCGTGAAAGGGCGGATTGGGGTCCTGGACCTCGACGTTGTGGTTCGGGAGTTTTTCTACGTCCGACCAGATCTGAGCAGCGACGTCGCCATTGGGGGCCTTAGCGCGATCCCACGACCGCGCGCCTTCCATCTGGTGGAATATGGGGTAATGGCTTCGGTCGATTTCATCTCTGCGGTAGACGTCGGCACTTATTAGGTAACCGTCGCTCAGGTTGGCTCGGAAGGTGTCTGCTTGGTGTGCGCTAGTGTGTGTCCGTAGCAGCGTGTCGGCATTGATATAATACGTATCCGACTTGGCTCTACCAGGATGGTCTTTGGGAAAGCCTAAGGAATCGAAATTCTGATGTGTGGACACGACGGGGTCGAAGTCGTTGTGATATTTGTACGTCGGCGATGGGAACACGGACTCGATGATCTGACGGGTAATAGACAACGGGTGGTCTTTTTGGAGATGCAACCGGCGAGGGATCCTTTTTACGATATTTGGGGGCACGTTGAACCAAGAATCCGTGTTGTATCTAGTGCCATTGATCACTGTGAATTGCTCCTTTCCGGGTTGCTGGGTGGCTGGAGCGTCTTTTGATACTTGTCAGGACAGGAGTTGCTGCTTGCTTCGCTTTGAGCTTCATTCAATTGGACCAACCTGCTGCCGACGACAATAACCTTCCGCGATCTGTGCGCCGGCCGATGGTAGTGTTCAAGCGACTTGGACCTCTCAAAAGCGAGGTGCTTGCCCTTCCAGTACGGCTAATAGCCGGACCGAGCCTGGTCGCCCACATGTTGGGCTCGCAATGCGGAGACGAGTCGTCGAGGTGAAGCTATGTCGCAGCAGTCTCGTCGTCAGATTCATCAATTCGCAACAACTTTAAAAAGTTGGTTACCGTTCAAGGTTGCCAAAATGGCTTCCTCCTCCCCCCCCCCACAGGTCGATAAGATAACATTTAAGGTGGGGATCGCCCCGATCATCCCACGGCGACGAGAACCCTTTGCACATGTTATCTACGTAGCTACCTATCTTGGCATGCATGATGACATGAGTCAATTGGACTTATCAATTGACCAAAAAGAAGAAAAAGGAAGAAAGGTCCGACACGGCGGTTGCGACGGGAAGCGGCTAAAACGCTGATCGACCTCAACTGCATTGGAGCTCTGGGAGGGGTGCGTGGGTGCGATCAGGGAACGCCCGCTCGAAAAATTATTACCGGCGCCGCCGACCCACGTCAAGTCCTTTGCTGAACTCTTGAACTGTTCGTCGCTAGTTTAACTAAGTAAGCAGGTTTCGCCGGATTAAGCACCAGACCATTTTTTGGTTGCAAAAGTAGGGTAGAGAGGGAGCTCAATTGACCGACTGACTGACTGAATACTTGCCGTAAAGTTCGGTGGGTGCATTTGTTGCTTTCCTCTTCTATGGCGCCGTGGTCTCTTTCGTTTATCGTCAGTCAGACTTTCCTCTCCTTCAACCTAATTGCGTCCCGGACGTAGGCATGCTCTAGCAGTAAGTAGCAGCCGCATCAAATCGACCCGTCCATCCACCTTAGGATATATATATATATATATCCTTTGTCCTCTTGCGGTAATGAGCTCCTCCGCAACAATGGCCCAGACGAGGCCCCCAGCCGCCGAGTCGCGGGTAGCATCCTTGGCTACCGCCGCGAAGCAGTCGGAGAAAGAGAAGAAGGCCGCTGCGGCCCTGAAACAGATCCCCTACCCGTTCTGGTTCGGGGGCAGCGCCAGCAGCATGGCGGCCTGTGTTACACATCCTCTCGATCTGGGTAAGTAGTAGTTTCCGGTGCGCAATTTACGTGCTCCAAGGCGGAACGCAACAGTGTATAAGCAACCAGCCGGCTAACGAGAGACCCTCGTGCGTCGTCGCCGTGTAGTCAAGGTCCGCCTGCAGCTGCGTTCCGGCGATGCCCCCAGGAACACGAGCGGCACGTTCGTCCACGTGGTGCGGGGTGAGGGCGTCCGCGGGCTGTACAGCGGGCTCACAGCGTCGCTGCTGCGGCAGATGACGTACTCGACGGTGCGGTTCGGCGTGTACGAGGACCTGAAGCGGCGGACGACGCCCGAGGGCGCCAAGCCGTCGCTGCCCATGCTGATCGGCCTCTCGACGCTGTCGGGCGCGCTCGGCGGCGTCTCGGGCAACGCCGCCGACGTGACCAACGTGCGCATGCAGCAGGACGCCGCCCTCCCGCCCGGGCGAAAGTTCGGCTACCGCAACGGCCTGCACGGCATGTGGCGCATGCTGGCCGACGAGGGGCCGAGGAGCTGGCTCCGCGGCGTCGGCGCCAACAGCATGCGTGCCGCCCTCATGAACGCGAGCCAGCTCGCCAGCTACGACAGCTTCAAGGTCTTCCTCATGGCCCGCACCCCGCTCGGCGACACCACCGCCACCCACTTCGCCAGCTCCCTGCTCGCCGGCTTCGTCGCCACCACCATCTGCTCCCCCGTCGACGTCATCAAGAGCCGCGTCATGAGCGCCTCCCACCAGCAGGGCATCGTCCATCTGCTGACCGAGATCTCCGCCAAGGAGGGCGTTCGGTGGATGTTCAAGGGCTGGGTCCCGGCCTTTTTGAGATTGGGGCCGTAAGTTGATATTTCTCTCTCCCTCCCTTCTCCCTCACCACTCCGAGCTCAGGGGCGACAGGCAGGACGATGTGTGACTAACCGGCGAACCCTCCGCAGGCAAACGATCTGTACATTCCTATTCTTAGAGGCCCACAGGACCGCTTATAGAAAGTTCAAAGGCATAGACAACTGATGGTTTAATCGGCCGGATACACCAGCACTGGAGTCGGGGAGGTTTTTACGCGGTTCAGCCCGGACACATGTGACACATAGATAGACGACGAAGAGGCATGCAGACCTCACTGGATATATACCTGGCATCAGGGCGGCGTTACACGGGACGAAATCTGCACGCCCCGTGAAGAGCGCGGGCGTTTGTCAATTTGTAGTATTAATTTTGCTTATTGAAGACAAGGTCGACAACACGAATCGGGTCCTGCGCTGCGTCACACCGGCATCCCTCCCCTTGCTGCAGTGGACTTTTTTGTCTTTCCGCCCCTTGTCCCCGAAAACTGATGCGACTGCATAGCTCTGATCTAACGTGTATGCATATGCCAACCAAATCATCTGCCCAAATTTCATGCACTTTTTTCCCCAAGACTCCAAACTGTAAACGTCAATCGAGTCGGAATATTAGGTTGGACGAACCCAAGTCGGGTCGAGCCACCCTCTGATGTAGTAGTAGTACAAGGCAGCTATTCGTGAAACGTCTGCCCGGATACGTAGAAAGCCGCCGGAGGGCACCTCTCCGGCTTTCTCTGGAAGCAGTGTCTAGCTCCACCCGCCGGAGCCGGAATTGCCGTACGGCGTGGTTCCGTACGCGGTGGTGGCGCCCCCGCCCCACGCGCTCGCGTTGCCGCCGTTGCCGTAAGGCGTCGTGTAACCCTGATCCTGCCATCCGGTCGCCGCTCCGTCCATGTCGGGGCTCCTCGGGCCCTCGTAGTCGCCGTTCATGGCGTCGCTCTCGCCGAGGCCGTGGATAAGTGTCGCCAGTTTCCGCTGCAGCTCCTTAATCCCCTCCTGGATGATGCCGTCGGGCTCGATATTCCCTGCGCTCTCCACCTGGAAATAAAACCTCGATGGCACGGCGTCGTAGTCGAACGGTTCTCCCTCCGCCGGCGGATCTTCCCAGGCTGCGTACTCGCTCTTCGGCCTACATCCTGTCAGCCCCCTCTCCTCGATGTACATTTCTCTCCGGGGAGGACTCGGAATATCACTAACCATTCCGCTTCCGGATCGTTCTCGTACCACAGATCCAGGTGGTGCAGCTTGTTGTGGGGGTCGTACTCGAAGCCGACGGCGGCCGTCGGCGCCCACTTGGCGTGCTCCTTCGCGATGCCCTTCTTGGCGATGCAGGTGAGCTTGAGCTCCTGGTCCCTGCGCAGTTTGCAGATGAGCGGGCCCTGGTGGTCGGGGTCGGTGATAACGGGGTTCCCGATGGTGTTGCTCGGGCGGTCGTGACCGATGGTGAAGTCGCGCGCGTACACCTTCATGACCTCGTCCGACTTGCACACGGCGTGCAGGCTCAGCGTCACGCTGCACCGGCCGCAGTACTGGTCGCAGTCGCAGTCGCGCGAGTAGTTCATCTGGTCGATCTCACGCGAGTCGAGCGGGATGAGGCCCAGCCGGTGCGCGATGAACTCGTCGGCCAGCACAGACGTGTTGACCTCGATTTCGACGAGGTCGATGGCGATGGTCGGCACCTCCGCCTGGATGACGCGGCGCAGCGAGTTCGCGAAGGACAGGTCGACGTTGCTCAGCTCGAAGTTCACGTGCGTGCTGTCTGCCTGTGCGTCGTCAAGAAGTCATCAGCGATGGGTTAGACGCGAGAGACCGAGTGATTTCTATGCGACCGATTGCCGGCATGTTGTTGCATGACATCACCTACAGCTGAGATCTTCACTGACGGGCCCAGCGACTCGCCGTCCATCATCATCGTATCGTACTGATCCATCTTGGAGAGTTTCGCAGTACGACCGACTGCGACTGAATACGAGGAAACCGCAGGATACTAGATTTCAGGCAAAGGAATGCCAGTATTAGACCATATGTTGGGTAGTGCTTTGTGGAAAAAAGTCTGGCGATGGATGGGGCAGATTGAATGAATGAATGAGTGAATGAACGAAGCGGTTCAATTGAGTTTGGTATTTCGCCGCGGCTGAAAAGTTAAGGCCCAGGCTTTTGGGTCCCTCAGCCGCGTGCTTGCAAATGCGCTAAGCAGGGGTGACCCGCCTGCAGTGGAGCGTGGCGGGCTAATTAGTGCATATACAGTCTACGTGCATGTGCGATTGGTATGCAATAATCAACTCGTTAGTTCTTGAGACTTCCAATCCAGGAAGATGCCATTGGCGGTACTTATCTCTCCTCCAAGTTGCGCCGTTGACGGCTATTCTAACCACCTTGGTGGAGGTCTTCAACAGTTTTGCGTGTGCTCTTGTAAAGGCGGTAAAAAACAAAAGGTTAGCCTTATACATAGCATCGACCACCAGCATCTTGCACTGGTAAGGTATTTCAGAGATCTATTTTAACCGCCAGTCGCCTATCGAAGTCAAACTATATCCGAATATTCACATATATGATGCTACCTACTCGTCCTATCGGATAACCTACGAAACAAGCTCCAGAACCAGATGCAAGGTTCGTTTTCAAGCGCCATTATTAATGACGAAGGTGTTAGTCATAGCCTGTCACCTTTGGGATGGAGGGTTTATGCCGAGGTGCTTTTGCCCCCACCCCTCGCCTCCTCTGGCACCCTACTTTTGCACTGTTCTCCTTCGAAACTGTACATCTGTCCTTGTATTAGATGCCCATATCCACAGCATCTTCGCATTAATCATGATGATACGTGTCACTACGCGGCTTTGTCCAGGTTAGCATACAGCTACGTATTCTACCACGAACAGGATCTTAGGAATTTTAAGAAGTAACCGACTTAGGTGACCCAAAAGATCGGGATGGCAAGAGGGGAACCTTTTAGAAAAAAGTGATGCCGAGAATGACACCGCTGTGGACTTCAAACTTTACGATACTGAGATATACGATTAAATCATGAAACGGCAGACGAGGCCGTCACCCCAGAGGGGCTTCAAATAGGCAGACGAGTATCGCAAATGTAAAACATATGGACTACCAACAATCTAACCAAGAGCCACGGGCAAAAAAGAAATCCAGTAATCGACCATACCCGAGGAACAACAGCAACAGACAGGTTAAGATGCGGCGACTTCTCCCCAATCGTACAGGAGCCCCTATCCAATAGCCGGGTGCCTGCCTCACACGGCAAAGTCTGACTTGCTATTACATGATGGCAACTGCCCATAAAAGTATCGTCAGTGCAGCAGCACCTGCAAGCATCCCTGTTGGGCGTGAAGCAGCGCTGTCGGGATCATCGTCGGCATTCTGATCGGCGGTGCCGTCATTACCGTTCCTTTGGGGCTCATCCGTGGGTCGTGGGTCGTTCTCGGTACTGAAGACAGGCTGAGCGGGCGGAGTGCCCGAGCATCCAGCAGCCGTGTAAGTTACTACGGCTTCAAAGTATGATGCGATCTGCGGGCCGATGTGGGTGTTGTAACAGCCGCTGAGGTGTTGCTGGAGCGAGGCGCTCTGCGCACTGTACCAGCTTGTCACCTGGGCATCATAGGCCGAGTAGTCACCACGAAGGGATTCGGGCAGTGCAGTGGTTATGCCGCAGTATTGTTCTGAGGGGTCTGCAGTAGAAGCCGCCATGACAAAACTAACTATCGCCGAGCTGAGGCCATCGTTTGTGAGCGTTGGGAATGATGAAAAGAGGGCAAGCTCAGACGACAGGCACTCTTCGGTTAGGCCAGTAGTAGCTTGAGGATCCGCAGTCTCTGCAGAGCCTCCAGAGCCTGGAAATATGTTGGAGAACCCTAGCCCCTGTGCTGAGCATCGTGCTGCTATGCCGACGGTAACTAGGAGAGTCAAAGTCGGGGTGAGAGACTGGATATACATTTCTTATAGTAGGAATGTCCGTCAATTTGGTGGTACGGTAATGAGAATGAAAGATTCCACTTTGGACTAGTATAACATGGAAACTCTGAATGTAAGGTTGGGGTGGGATGAATGAAATTGGAGTTTCTCGAGGTATGTGAGAAGAGCTCAGATACTCTGAACTTATATGCAGTGTTCAGGAAGTGTACTCGTATTGCTGCATGCTTACTTCATTCAGTATGACTGATAATTGTAGCTACAAGCAAGGCTCGGTGCAACACTATTTGTTATGGGCCAAAGCCACCAGGCCTGCTTAAACCAGTATATCCGGATAACTCTCTCGTGAGTTCTGACTCCGCTAGTCAGATAATGTGCATGGAATTAAGCCGACCCGTTTTCAAACAGTATCAGGGGCTTGGTCCCTCCCGCAGATGCAACCTTCGTATAGACGGCCCCTGTATTCCTAAACGTACTCAGGATTTGATTAAGTGCTTCAAGTCCCGTATAGCTCTGCATGGAAACCGCTGAAAACCACTAAAACGTTTTTATGAGTGTTCCTGGCTTGAATGTGAAACATCCAAATCCTCCGCATATGGTCGGCCAAAAAGGGTCTTCGACGAAGGGCAAAAGGCAAGACAATTAGTGCCTAAAGTCGCCCAGATTTCAACAACACAAAATCGAATAATATATAACGGGTGCATGTGAGTGTCGATACTACATGCTGCTTAGCATAGGCGCACTACTCTTAATCTTATCCAGCAGATCTAAATTGCGAGCCGTGTCTGACCTTGTGAAGGTCCGGTGTCCATATACTGACGAATGTCCCGACGATACAGGGAAAGAAAACGTGAATATAGATATATCGGAACTGCCAAGTCTTCCAGAAATCACCGAGTATCACGACCAGATCTATCCAATATACGCGGTGGCATGTAAGCATCCCATTCCTACAACCGAGATACCACCTGATACTTGCACCGTATCATCGCTGACGCAAGGGGCCAATGGAACTTAGAAAGTAGGACTCCGCGACCTGTACAACTGTTTATATTAAGTTCTATGATAGTGGCTCTCAATAATTCATACGTCGTGAGTCGCCAAACGAGGTAATCCATGGGGGAGGGAGGGAGGGAGAAACTTCTCGAGTCCTTGCACGGATCGCTCCATATCGTCTGGCCTCAAAGGATTGAGACCTGATAACCGCGCCCTAGTTTCAGGAACAACAAAAAAAAGCTCCCGTTAGTAACGTTGAAGGAGATACAGGCTAGACGGATGGCGCAGACTCGTGGCCGCAAAGTTGAGGTGGCTGCGCTCCTTTCTATCCTGTATAAGCCATGCATCCCCTTTCCGGATGTGGGCCCATTAACCATGAGCTCCTTCTAGTTTAGGGTTAAAGTCCAGACCAGGTCCCGATGCTCTCCCTGTAATGGCTTTAAAAGGAGCCAACACGGGCCTCTCCTTACTGGATTATTAGGACAACCACTAATGACGTACGTACAGCCCAGGAACCGTGTAACCAGGCACCAAGCCATAGGCCTTTCCTAACTGCAAGGCGAATCCGCCGGCTCCTGGGGGGACTGTAGCCGGCCAAACGCCAGCCGCGTCTCCCTACAATGCTCGGAAGGTCGAGGTAGGAACTTCACACCCAGGGACTGCTGACCCTTTGATATGTATGGAAGCCGGCGCAATCGCCGACCCTCTCGCCGACCATACCTAATTATATCACCAACCTGGGTTGACACTTGAGCTGGATGTGAATCCAGTCTTGGTGGTGATAGGTTTAGCCGAGAAGACAAAAGCAGGTACTGAATGGCAGCGTCATTCTGCCGGCATTGCTTGTCCCCAGAGCTCGGGGTGACGGTCAGCATTATCCGGATGCCCACCACGTCTTATCAAGCATGCCCCGTAACAAATACGTACGTACCTAACTCACCGTTCCCCCTATCTGTACAGCCATACGGCTATTCAGCCAGCTGGGAACCGCGAAAGAAAATATAACAGTGAACAAACCCCACTCAATCCGGGGGCCGTTTCAGGCGATCGATAATAGCAGCATTCCTACTAGCCACCGCCCTGGATATTCACACAACCAATCTAGTGTAGTGTAGGTGCGTTTGAGGCACGAATCCCAGGAACAAAACTTCAGAATCCACGATGGAACCCCTACGGACACATTACTCAGCAGGTTTAGAGAAGAGTGCAACCCTCTTTTGCGTAGGAAAGAAGTTAGACTACAGGTGTACAAGCTGCCGCTAACCAGCCCTGACCTCCAGGCAATAAACTCTAAACAATACAACAAAATCGGAAGCTCCAATACCGAGCTGCTCTGCGATACTGCGAAATGCTTGCTGCTCATAATACGGGATTTGAATCGTCTCTCCTCCCTTTTTCCTTTGACCGTCTCATCCCATTCGTATCACGTTTTCTGCCTTCTCATCGCCTACCGTTCATTCCTCGTCTCGCTCGCCCTCACCGTGATCTAGTACACATAACTCAAGCACCTACACTCTACAATACCCAACGTCACGCCACCTCTCTAGTCCAGGCCCCTGAACCGGCGGTTGAACTCCTCGACGGCGACGGCGACCATACGGTAGAGGAAGGCGCGGCCGCTCTCCTCGCCGACGGGAAGGAAGGGCCCGTTGGTGCCGCCGCGTAGTACGATACTGATGCCCGTACGCTCCTTGACGATGGTCTGCACGTCCTTGAGCGGCACGTCCCACTCGGTGGTCAGGCGCCGGCTGCGGATCAGCAGGATCCGGCTGTACGTCACCATGACCACCATATCCTCGCGTGGTAGCTCTAGGTGCGCGATGTAGTCCTCGTTGAAGTACTTGCCATTGTCCACCTGCTTGAGCCAAAATTGGCCCAGCGCCTCGCGCTGGCTGTACGGCCGCACGATGCCGTCCGCCGGGATGAAGCGCGTGAGCCGCACCCGGTCCAGTTCCGATCCGTCGAACACCGTCGTCGTGTTTCGGATCCCCTCGGACACGTTCGAAGCGAAGTCGAGGACGCCTACAGCCGGCTTGGTGGCCAGGCCGATGAAGCCCTTGCCGACGCCCTTGAAGAAGCCCGCGGCCCCTTCTTGTTCTGCGCCTTCGAGCGGCTTGCGGGCGACACCGCCGAGACCGGACGCTACCGATGTGAAGAACGAGTTCGCCCCTGCCGTAACGCCAAACAGGGCGTGCTTAGGTCTGTTACGAGCGCGTGTGATGCGGCGACGATCCTGGAACTGCTTGTCGAGGGTCGCAGCCGCCAATCCCTTGCCGAAGCTGCCCGTAACTTTAGAGAGGGAGTCGGAGAAGCCGTAGACGGCATTTTTTACAAAGCCCGTTGCGCCTTTGGCAATGCCTAATCCGAGGTCCTCGGGCTTATCGGCTGTGATTAGACCTTGATATGGTTCGTAGAAGGCAGCTGTGACACCACTGCTGATGCTGTTGAACAGGCCAACGGGATTGCCGAGGAAATCTGCGCTGCCTATAATCTTGTGGACTTGGTACAGGACTTCTTGACTGTAGTGGTTTGAGAAAAGCTGCGTCAGCAGGGGGATGGTAACACGCGTGTTCTCCAATAACAGAGCGTTCAACCGGATAGGAGCATCATTGACGTTGCCAATTGCCATAGTCAGGACGTTGACGAAGAACATGATCGGATTGCGCGTCGAGGTCTTGTCTTCGATGTTAACACGCTCGGTGCGCATGAACGACAAATCCAACTGCATTGGCTGTATGTTCAAAGCCTCAAAGTATATGTCCTGACCTGACTGCTCTTGCTTGGGTTCGGGAATACCAAGGCCTTCGTCGCATAGCTTGCCATCCTGGGTCTCTGACGAGGTGCCGGGAATTTTGGAGTAATCCAGTACAGCGTAAATGAAGTCCTCATCAAGATCAATTGTCAATTGCTGCAGCAGAATGGTCGCGTATTTCACGTAAAGTACACCGTAACTGTCGTCCTTGACTCTTATCACTTGGGCGTGTAACGAAGGATGCAGCTCGATTTCTTCAGCTTTCTTGGGAACGACACTTGGGTAGAGAATCATCGGGAAAAGGCCGCCGTAGAGTTGATTGTCGACCTGTATCCACTTGACGTTTGTAACGACGATCTGGTGGAGAGCGGACTCGATGTACTTGAGCTCGACGTCGCGCAGTGTGATATAGGCCAGTTCCTTGAGCTGATGATTGATGAGTGAAACGCCTATCCCTGAGAGCTTCAACTGCGCCTGGAACGTTGTCTTGTCTTCTAGTTTCTTGGTTTCGAAGCCTGTAGCGCCAACACTCTGGGTCGAGCCAGCCATGGTCTTCTGCCGGTATAAGCTCTTGCTCGGTTTGAAGTTAGACAGAATCAAAGTCTGGGTTGGCCCATCCGCTGCAACGTTGATGTCGATGATCTTTTGCTGGCCGGAACCGCTTATGAACTTCATAGGGACCTGGTTACCGATCTCAGCCAGCTTGACGTATCGCTCTTTGCCGAAGGCGCTGATGACGATCTCTTTCTTCTTTGCCGATGGGAAGTCCCATGCATATGGCATTATGCTACGCGGCGGCAGACGGTATCTTATCGGCCTCCACCCGGAGTAATCGTCTTCGTCACCGCTCTTGATGACATTCGGATCGGCCTGGTAGAAAGTGAATTCCGTGTCACTCTCGTTGCGCATCGAGAACGGCCATGCCTTAGTCTCCAGGCTGAGAGTTAGGAAGATGGTCGCGTCCTCCATCAATATCTCAATGCGAATCAAACGCTGACGTTGCCCGGCTTTGGCTATCTTGACATGCGTGGTACCGATGTCCGAGATGTTGAATGGCGAAGTCCATTGGCTGTTAACCCCTGGGTAACATAGAGCCATCTGTTTTGTTCTTGACCTCTGGAGGAAGTGAAGTGCTTGCAACTTGCCAGGTTCCAGGGTGATAAGGTCCGGTGATCCCGGTTGCCTGATATTGATCTCCTCACCGATCTTGTTCTTGATGACAAACCTAGGAGCAAGGGTAACAACCTTAGTCAACTTATATTTGCCTTCGCCCGAGTCTACCGTGATACCAATGTAAATCTCGGCATCGTTCTTAGTGGATTGAAGTACAACGTCAGTGGTACTACCAATGGCGTCGAAGCTTTGAGGTTTGCTCCACTCAGAGTCTCCGAGCTTGAGTAGAGCGCGGTTTCGCTGGTCATCGTTACCGTACGAGAACATAAACGGCAATGCTTTCGGCCGTTCTTGATCCGAAGTGTCGACAAGCGGTGACTGGCCCGCCGCTCTCTTAGCTTGTTGCAGGAACTGCTTGCCACGAATGAGGACGTCTAGGCCCGTCTTGTTTAGCACAACATAGGGGCTGTAGACAGTAACCTTGAAGGCTCCGCCGCCGTCTGGAAACCGGAAGTAATGAAGCTTAAGGTTCAGCTGGAGGCCCTCATCGTCTTTACAGGCTAACCTATGCTCCTTTCGGTACTCTTCCCTCGCACCAGGATTGATGATAGACCATTCACTGGGTTTGTATACGGTGTCCTGCATGTCAATGCTCATGAGTAGAAGATGTGATAGCTCCACCATATGGACGGGACTAACGCCACCTTTTCGGAGGAAATTGCTCCAGTCTTTCTTGGTGTCCTTATCGTAGATGCGGTACTTAAAATCATAGGGGAGGAGGTTTTCTAAGACGATTGGAGGAGAGATCTTGAGTCTCATATATGGATATTTCCTGGAGACGTTAGAATTGCATACGGCAATCAGACAGTGGATACGTACCCTGTGAGGAAGTGTGTCTTGTCATAGCTTGTATTGAGTTGGAAGTAGAATGGTTCGTTGTTTTCCCCCTTGCAAACAAGAGTACGGGTCGGTCTCTTAAGCAAATCCTTCCACCAAAGGTGCTCCGACGACCAGGCATAGCCGAAACCTGAATCCGGTCGAACAAGGAGCGATTTCACATAAGCTGCGGCAACTGGGGCAGGCCGGCTCTCGCCTGGCGGGATCTTTTCAATCTTGAGTAGATGACCCTCTTGGGCATCGTACACCCCGAGCTCGAGTGGAATTTGTGTCTGGTTTTCCACTTGAAGGGGCGATCGGAGCGTGACATATTTGATGTTATCCGGGCCGAGGCTCACATCCACGAGCAAGCGGTGAAGGGTGTTGTCGGTCTTTGGTCGCAAACTGTAGAGGAACTCGCCCTCACGATTCACACGGATATTCTTGACAGGGTCGAACCCGCTGCCTTCAATCTGGAGAGCGATGCTGTTCGTCGTAGTGCTCTCCGACATTGCATTCTCGCGCATTTTCTCCCAGTGCTCGAAGCTCCACGGTGCCTCTTCGCCATCTTCCAACTTAAGGGAAATCCCCTCCGTGCTCTGGCTTTTCGCTTCCACGACGACGTTGAAGCCGGTGTAGTTGCGGATCTTATAAGGCGCTTCTATTCCGCGCGGTTTGCCGAGGACCTCTTCGTCTTGTGTCAGGAAGTTGAAAGATTTCGACGCCAGAGCGATAGTCGCAGTCGTAACGGTAATATCAAATGTCTTTTTCGATGCAAGGTTAACAGACATCATCCCGCTCTCAAAGTCCCTGGCGATACCCACGCCAACCTGCCAAGGCTCCAACAAGGGCTCCCAGGCAGACTTAGCGAAATTGTTGACATTTATGTACATATCAATTGCAGCCTCTGCTTTAAGGCTGTTGGACCAATCAGATGCTGACGCTGTGAAATTCTTGACACTCATGTCCAAGATTGGCAACTCATGCACGTCTCCAAGCAGTACGATACGGAGACCTTCCATAGTTGCAGTAAGTTCTTCGTGACGTTTAGAAGCCACGGACACATCATGCGGCCGTTGCGGCCCTTTACCGCTTCGCTGAGTGAGGGTACCGGCAGTCTTGCTTCCTCTGGTCTTTGCTGCAGTTGATGGCCGTCGACCGCTAGCCGTACGCTCTCTGAGACCCTCCTCGCGAAGCTGCTTTGCCTTTTGATCGGATGCACTCGGTTTGGGCTTGCCATCGTCATCATTTTCAGACAGCTCCGACGCTTTGCCAATGATCTGGAGCACAAGAAGGATATCTCGGAGGGACAGCCGTAGTACAAGTGGCTCGATGTCGGCATGGATACTTGTTGAGTTTTGTTTGGAGCTGTCCATGGCTATTTGGATGGAGAAGTCGTCAAGAATCCGTAGTCGGGAATGGTCAAATTTGTCCATACGGCAGAGAAACATGCCTACCTCCGAAACCTGGAAAGTCAGCGCATGCTGTTGCGAGAGTAGCACTTGCTTCGTGCCTAACACAATGGCTTCGGAACTTGAACTGAGGGGATTGGCGATTAGGATAACTTGGGCGTCAACGATATTAACGCGGAAAGCAATGTTGGTCTTCGTTTCATGCTTCTTGGGTTGAGGCCCGGCAACCTGCTGGCTTTCAGAAGCTTTCGCAGTCCAAGCCACTTGCATTGAATCGGTTTCAGAACCCTCGGGAGTTTCTTCAGGACTCTCGTCAAGGGCTGGTTCGGCCTCAACCTCGAGGCCAACAGAGATAAAATGTTGGATTGCGAAGATATAATCCAGTGCGAAAATGACCCTGGGACTATCGATGGCAACCATCGCGATGATATCCCGCTCCTTCCCTCCGGACATGGAGACGCTGGCCATGAATTGCTGGACCTCTTTATTGGAAGATGTCATGATCTTCCTGAACTTGTTGCCTTCTCTTGCCCGGCTGTCGTGGATGGTGAATGATTGGATAACGAACTCTGCCGAGAGAGACCCATCGGCCAACATCCGAGTCTTGAGCTTGCTGTCATCTAGGGAGAATCGGGATAGGCTAGCTGCATCTAGGTCCCCAACCGGTCTATGTGCGTGCGCGCTGATAAGCTCAAGACCGATCTTGTGCACATTAAACACGAGATCAAGCTTCGTCCAGGTACCCTCTTTGGAGCCTAGCTCCGGGGAGAGGTCGACTATTTGGGTGTCGCCGCCAGACACGGTGGAAGACATCGTTTTCGCTCTACGCAAAGTGCCCTCATCCACGTCGCGCTCTGCCTCCTCTTCCCTAGCTTCGGTATCGGTTACAAAAGCCGCCGGAACTGATCGGGAAATCTCCATGAGGAATTTAAGTTGGTATTGCGTGAGCCGAAGGTTGATGTCAGTCATCCTCCCTTCGATCTCCATGTCTGGGCGTTTCCACCCCGGCTTATGTTCGGCGTACACAATATTGAAGCCCAGGTCGACATGATCGATCATCTCGAGCTCCTCCGATACATCATCTGCATAATGTAGTAACGAAGTGAGTCTGATGTTTCTTATGCCTGCAGATAGCTTCATAGCTATCTCCGCATCTTCAGAGTCGTCTAAGGGTGCAAATTGGTTCTGAGCATATATTTCTCCCAGATATGCTGTGACCAAATCTCGCTTCGGACGCTCCGGTGTCAAAACTCGAGGGAAGACGATGATTGGGGTATTCACGATCACGTCGAATTTGAACCTGCTCGTACTTTGTTGCAGCTGTTGCGCTTGATTGGCGGCAGCTTGACGCGCAGAGTTGTAAATGGCCTGCATCTTGCCGAACTTCACCAGGAAGTCAATGATTTTCCTGAACGGTTCTTCGAGGAAGTGGACCTTGATCGAGCCAGCGCGTAGATATATCGAAGAATCATATCCTGGGTATGCATTTACGTTGCTAGGGTCAAATGTTTCGTAGCGGAAATCTGCGAGCTCATCGCCCTGAATAGTAACGAGTTGCCGGAAGCTGGAGTCCTCCGAGGCGCCGACATTGATATCGTCAACGAGGGTTAGGTTACCCAGTTTCGCCCCAACCCTCATTGTCTTCCCGAGTATGAAAACACCAACATCGGCGTGATTAAATGCGAGCGTCGCCAGACGGATGCCGTCATTGTTCAAGATCATGCGGATACTCTTGAGGTCTACCTTCACCCGTATGGAGCCAGTTTCGTTTTGTGGGGCCTGGGGTGAAGGCTCAACGATTTCCACGGCATTTTCGTCATCGCTGTCGTCCGTGATCTGTTTCCGTGTCGGGCCGTCTGGACTATCGCTGTTGGTAAAGGTGACAAGTATGAAGTCCAGAAGCGTGAGAAGCGTCTTCCTCGTAACGACAAGGTTTATCGTTGAGATGGCGGTGGTGACATTGGTTTCGATGCCTTCGTAGACGGACATGAATTCGGGGGATTCTTTTTTGACTTTGACGAACTTCACATGCACGAGAGCCCGCTTCTGCTCGCGGTCTTCAACATCCCCTGAAGACACGATCGACTTGAATTCGGCTGGCGGGTTAGAGACGAAATCATCGACTGTGACGGAGCCAAGTGAGACTTCTGCGGCCATATCAAACGGTCTAATGTAGAAATCAAGATCAAAGTTCTCCGCGATTAGTTCCACAAGCAGTGCTTCAGGCTTCTCTCCATCTGGATCACTCCGATACAGCGACCCTTGTAACCTGTCGACTGCAAACTTGAATTCGAAGTTCCGCTGCTGGGCCTTCAGCTGCTGATTGGCGCTGCCGTCTGCGGCATCCTCGAATTCGTCCTCGTCAATATCAGAATCATCATCCAATATGATGGCCGTCTGTTGACCCGTAAATAAATTCGAGGACTGCTTGCGTTCCTGTTGTGCCTTACCAGATCGTCCCGAAGCGCCGCTTAGCAAACGCGGTCTAGCAAGCCGCTGTTGCCGGTCATTTTGCTGTGTCTCGTCGCCGAACTTCGGTATCGCGACATCAATCAGCCTCATGAGACTCTTGTATTTGGTGTCCGACATGGTAGCATGGAGTACTGGCATGTGACCAGACACCTTCATCTTAGTAAGATTAGGGGCCTTTGGCAATATTGACATAGCGACAACGAAATCGACGTTGATCTCTTCCACTATGTGCATCATACGGGTATCGTCCTTCTTCCCAAGTTGAGACTTCGTCTCTTCGATCGACGGCCCAATAAGAACCTGTGTCGAGGTCAATTTCACGATGAACCGGTCGTACATGAGCGACTCAAGCTTCTTGAAGTCTTCCTCTGAATAGACTTGGCGCTGCTTATCCTGAACCTCTTTCAGCGTTCCTTTGTCAATGAGCTCGCTGTTGACGCTAATACGACCAGCGTCTAAGATCAGGCAAGTCGACCTGTTAGTGCGGATGTCTTGGGGGATGATGATAAGAGGCGCTTGAAGGTCCAGGTTAGCGTTGATGGTCTTATGCTCTTCAAGGGCAAACTCGAGACCGGCGCGCGTTTGCTGTCTCAGTCCCTCTACAGTAGCCCCTGCAGTCTCCATCAAGGCGCTGATGGACTCCATGTGTCTTTCCGGAGGCTTAAAGAAGTCAGCGATGCCCACCACGAAGTTAGGGTTCCAGAATATCTCTAGAGGCTTCAGCTTCGCCGTCACGGCCAGGTCGCTTTGTCCATCCAGAGGGCTCTGTTCCACTTGGAGGTCAAAGAAGGTCTCGTGGGAGGATGTCTCAAGCTCATCTAGTGACAGTTGCCTCAATTTGGCAGTGTCTGGCACATCCTTGACTCGTACGATCTCCTTGAAGAGACTGTCAGACGTTGTGCCATCATTGACTCGGAACCCTCCTAGGCTGAGATCGGCCAGGATGGAGTCGGGCCGCCGGAGAACCTTGGCCCGGAAAAGGTCAAAATGCAAGCTCAACAAGTCAGTCTTAGCTCCATTGGGACTTTGCCTAAGGGTGAAACTGCCGGTGCTGAGCGACGTGCTGACCTCCATCTTGACGGAGTCTCGTGGAGCGTCTATTGCATCAGCCAACGCCGCCCTCTCGTCCCAGTCAATGGCCTCATAGAGTTCCTGGCGCTGCTGCTCGGTCATTTGCGTGTTCTCTGTCTCATCCGTCGGCTCAGCAGGTTTTGAACCCCACATCCACGCAACCCACCCTTGCTGCTGTTCCTTCTTGGGCGGCGCGTTCTTCAGCGCTTCAGCATTCTCCTTACGCAGCTGGTTTCGAGCTAGAGACCTCCAAAACCGTAAATCTTCGTACCCCAGCTTCCACTCAAGCCGATTGATGTCTTCCGTCTCTTCAGGCGAGAACTGTTGATTCGCCTTCTTTTTCTTGAAAAGCTCAATATACCGGCGTCTGTCATCGCGTCGCTCGCGGAAATAGTCCCACGTCCACCGGCGATTTCGTTCGTGAATCTTGCCGAGTACTGCGTCACCAGCAAACTTGAACCATGCGCGAGGATCCTCTTTCGGCGTCACACCTCGTGGATGCAACTTTTTGTATTCCTGGTGGCGGATGAAGTAGTGGAAGAGGTCGACCATCATTAGCCCGTCCCGGTATTGGTCATCATCGAGAACAACGCCAATCTCGTCGAAAAGTAGATTGGCCTTGAGCTTTGGGACGTGTATGTCGCCGGTCTTGTCCATCTCGATTTTAGCTTGGCCGCTTACGGGCCTCAGAATGAATTGGTGGTTTGCTGTGGCGGGATTGTCGCCCTTGCCGATCATCTCCTTGAATTTCCTGATCATGTCATCGTGGGCCAACATTTTTTCCGTTTCTGTCTCAACTTCGCGGCCTGGACCCAGCAATTCCGTATCCGTGTTCCAGTACACAGCTAAAGCGTCCAGCGTAGCCAGCTTGTGAGTGGATTTGGTGGAGCTCTGGACGAACGTAGGATGCCACTCGCCGTCGGTACTGACAGCGCTGAATTCTTCCAAGGTGACACCAAGGGCGAAAGGATGGCCGGGTGCGGATATGGAGTCCTCGTACCTCACATGGATGTTCTTCACAGTGACCTGTAGGTTGTCGACAATCTTAGTGACCAGACTCTCGGTGAAGCTTTGGCTCTTCTTCTGCTCCTCTTGACTGAGACCTTCCTGTGACCGTTCTTTTATCAACTCGGCCGAGTCCAGCTTTTCCATCTTTATACGTTGTTGCCTGCGCTCTTCCTCCTCTGGATCATACGCAGCCTCTTCTTTCGGCGAGGCTAGCAGAAAGACATCTTCGACAAGCACTCGGACGGGGGCACCTCGGAGGTTAGACCAGGGTATAACGAGTGTTAACCGGCCTAGATGCCCCTCCATGACGTTGATGGGAAGCTTCAGCTGGTCCAGAGCCTCCCGTCGGAGTTCGAGGTCGCGTAGCTTCACATCGCCGGACCATATACCGACCTTCAACTGGGTAGGGTCGAAGTTCTTCACGTACATGCCCAGGAAGCGGTTGAGAATGCCGGCGACTAAGCCTTCCAACATATTGGCGGTGGTGTGCCGTGACCCGGGCCGGGGGGAACTCAGAGATCAAGGAGGGATATCAGCTAGCTTCATCGGCGGTAACACTGGCTTGCGCCGTAGGTGCCGAGATATGCGATTCGATGCGTATTCGCTGCGTAAGGCTAGCACTCGACGGGAGAGTGGGAAAGCACTACGAATCAAGCACCAAGAGAATCGAAGTTGGGATTAGATAGGTGGACGGGATTCGGAGAATAACGACGGCGGTCTCTCGTGAAGCAGGGTTAAGCTTTGAAGAGGGTGTTTAGGTTTGAAACGGTATCACGATAGAGACGCAAGGACGAGTCGTATTAAGTTCCGTTAAAGGGAAGGATGTATCAAGTCAAGTACTCGTGCAGTCAAGCCCGTTGTGTATAGGGCAGAGAGGGGTGTCCCGAAGCAGAATGATTGAAAAGGGCGTGGGCGGATAACTGTCGGGTTAACCAAATATTTCCTGGTAAGGAGGTAGGTATTAACTGCGAAATTGGCCCTAGGGAGGGTGCTTTAAAAAAGAGGTTTGTGTTGTTCGTCCACCTTCGCTCCTTCAGCCACGGCAGCAACACGTTGTACATCTGAAGGTTGGGCAGACGTCTTCCCCCAGTTGCCAGACCAGACAAGGCAACAATCGGTCAGTCAATCAGTGAATTACCTTCTATGGGGCGCCGTCCAGTTGGTGGCCGGTTGAGGCAGGTGTGGGTGTAGGTGTGGGCGTTGGGCGTACGTAGTATGACGACGCTGTCTAACTTTCGGCTTTAGTGCTAAGCAACGCATCCCACTGTTTTATCTATTTTATTAGTTAGAGTACCGAATTGAACCCATCCGGGCCACAGGGTTCAGTCGGGTGTGGCTTGCCCAATACTTACCTAGATACTTGGCAATCTACCTTGAGGTCGACTTTTACGATATCAAGAATCCAACTTATTTACCAGTAATTGCATAGGTAGTTAGTATCGTCAACTCGTGTATAGGATTTTGCATCCTGGCATCCCGCCTGCACGTGCCCAAGAGCGCAAGCTGCACTGCAAGCTGGGTAAATGTTCGCCAGTACGAAGTACAGAGATGGTACCGGCATTCGTAATGGAAGTGAGGGGTCGATCGCAATCCCGATTTTAAAAGCTGTAACGCAACTCAAGCTCTATAATAACAGGGGTGGTGGCGCCCAGAGCTCCGGGCTCCAAGCTTTACCCCCTAAATAGTAGTATCTGCGTCACACAACAATTACGTCATTTCCGAGAGAGATTCCTGCTTGGAAACCACGGCATGAGCGCAAGAACCTTTATCAAGACTTGCAATACCTGCTATACGTACGGGGTCAGATGGGTCAAATTACCTAAACCTCTGGGATATCTCCCCCCAGAGGACATCCTAGAGCTCATTCTGGCTGACACAATTACATCAGTCTCGGAGTTCTTCCCATCGTTCATGTGGACGCTTCGGACTGAGCTCGGGAAGCCCCTTCAAGTTTCCCCTACGTTATTTCATGTACCTGATGCATTGCTATCAATACCAAAATATCATAAATCAGCCTCATCTTCGAAAGTTCGTGAACCTAATTTGTCGTGATTGACGCCCTACATATGGATACCGTCGTCGCATTTTAAGCCTCCTATGAGCAGCAAGCACACAAACACCGACGACTTAAGAGCCTGACAACCTGGCAGCTACCATGTTGCCCAGCTCGCGACTTCTACTAGCAAGCTCCTCGAGAGCAATTGTCAGACAGAGAGCCTCCATCTCGTCATTGCGACGGCTGCCCTTCCAAACGGTAGACGCCGTCAAACACGGAAACACCACGGCGCCGCGGGCGCTAACATCCCAGCTCATTCCTTCAATACAAAAGACCCGCTACGCGACCAAGCCCCCGCCCCGATTGCAGAGTGAGAGGAATCCGGAGGAGGAGAAGAAAGCCGGTGAGCGGAAGCTGGAGTCTAATCCGGCAGCCGTCTCCTCTCAATCCTCCGTCAGACACTTCTATGAGCCTGACCAGCGTCCTCGAGATGAGGAGAACTTCTCGAAAGACCTCCGGCATGACCTGGTACGTCTAGCATATACAGAATGGCACCTATTATCTTACTACTAACTGGAAGCTTCTTAGAATATTGTCAAGGATGCTTTCCGTCTCAACACCGTGCCCAAGGAATCCTACGTCCTCGGCCTCGCGGGGACGGTTCCCTACCTCGCGACGTCCATTTCGACCGTCTATCTCTCGTGGGACCTGAACACGGACTTCCCCAGCCAGTCGCAATTCATCAATAACCTGCTGATCAGCCACGAGTCGGCGCGGCACTGGCTGGATCTTCTCGAACCGCTGCAGCTCGGCTATGGCGCCGTCATCATCAGCTTCCTAGGTGCGATCCACTGGGGGCTCGAGTACGCGGAGCGGGCGCCCCTCCGGGAGCGGACGCGGTTCCGCTACGGACTCGGCATGCTGGCTCCGGCGGCCGCATGGCCGACGCTGATGCTGCCCGTCGAGTTCGCGCTGACGGCGCAGTTCGGCGCCTTCGTCGCCCTCTACTGGGCCGACACGCACGCATCCCGCCGCGGCTGGGCCCCCTCGTGGTACGCCCCCTACCGCTTCGTGCTGACGGCTATCGTCGGCGCCGCCATCGCCCTGAGCCTCATCGGCCGCGCCAAGGTCGGCGACGCCAAGCCGCGCCTCACCGGCCTCGGCGAGAAGTTCCGCGAGAAGCGCCAGGGCGAGCAGGACTACGACGAGAAATGGGTAAGTTTGACCCCTTGGCGCAAGCTGCGTCGCATCCCCCTTTTTGGACCTACCGACGACCCCCCGGGCTTTGCTTGCTGACCCGCTGCGGCAAACAGGAGGAGTTAGAGAACAAGGAAAGGGAGAAGATCAGGAAACTGAAAGAGGAAGAAGAGAAGAAGAAGAAGAAGAAAGAGGTGGAGAAGAAGGCCAAGGAGAAGGAGGAGAAAGAGAAGGAGGAGGGCAAGGGGAAGGAAGAGAACGAGGATGAAAAATGAAGAGCATGAGGTTCGAAGGGTAATGAGAGAATGACAGCATGAAATCGAACATTTATTTTGTTTTATCACTTGGGAAGTGGGGGATGACGCCGTTAATCCCCGGTACGGTAGAATGCGATGATGCATTACTACCGTACTTACCATATCTCACATAGTCAGCTATGCTTTTTACTCACATAGCATTTCTACCACAAATCTAATACGTATCATTTACATATCACGATATGGTCGGACCCACCGCTCAGGAGTATTTGTACAGCATTGTCCGATCTCGAATTTCGGAACGGCGTCACGACCAAAGCATCTGATAGCCACTTGCTCGTAACAACATCAACACCGAAGCTTTCCCGCACAATTATACACACATATCAACCTCCGTAGTCGTTAAAAGGACATCAGATAAATCATGCACAACATTACACCTATCTTCATTAAGCCGTCCATATGCGAATAATCACGATACCAATCGACCAGCAATCCAAGCCGAGTAGTTAGCTTGCCTACCCCCTGTTATGCTGTCGCGTATGCGTGATTCACAAGTCTGCCGCCAACACCATCCCATGCTCTTTGGTGGAGAGGGGTATACAGTCATGTAGTCATCGCCCGATCGCTACCTTAGGTAGGCAGCCGAAACAAAAGCACCCGAAATTGTTTTCGTACTCCGGCGCTATAAGTATCCGTGTCCCAGCCAGGACAGTGCGTAATTCCATCCATGTTTCATGCCAACCGCCTTGTAAGGCCGTATACCATGTCATTGTTTCCCCGAACCCGCCTTAGCCTTCGTCGCGGCTCTCTTATCGCCTCCTTCCATAGCTCTCTCACTCGAGCGCCGCCGTGCCGGGGCCCATCCTCTCATGCCCGAGCCCCAGGACCCGCTGCAGGCTCTTCCTGATGCCCTTGCCGGGGCTTCCGGGCTCGGGGCCCGCCGTGGCATTCGGCACGCCGTTCTCCTTGCGCCCCAGGAACCCGAGGCTCAACCTCCGGGCGGCGTTCGGCTTTCCGCCGTTCCCATTCGCGCCGCTGTCCTTCCTCTTCTTGTTCTTGGCCGCCACGACGGGTGCGACCTCTGCAGGTCGCAACGGCCACTCCCCGTCACGCTTCCAGCCGGTCACGCACGCACGAATTATGTCATGCAGGTTGATCGGGCACGCGGGCGTCATGGAATGCAACACTACCTTGTCGTATATGGAGGGATAGGCCGCGGGGGTGACGGACGCGCGCATCGGATTAGCCGGCGGTAGAATGGGTGGTGGTAATGGAAGGAGAGTCTCCACTCGGCGAATCTGTGTATTGGTTCTCCCCATCGCTGGTCTCGACTCTCTGTCGGAGGACAACGATAGGGCTACCGTATCCCCGGAAACTTGCGTCCCCGTAGGGCTGATCGGAGCAGTCAGGCCTGCAGGGTCGGGAGGCGGTGTGGTAGGCGCGGAAGAGGAGAGTCTGAACCACGAGAGCCGCTTTGAAGGCGGTGAGGCGGGCGGTGGCGTTGCAGGCTTGGTGCGAACGCGAACCGTCTTCGCTCCCGTCCAAGCATCCCTCCGGGCGTTGAAGCAGGCTAATCCTGTATTCCACTGCATCTCATCACGCGCGGCCTTCCTCCGTCTCGCGCTACGTGCAAGTTCACTCGCTTGAACCGCATTGCCAACAGCATCTGGGCTGTCGTATCGATACGCCGAGGATGGCATCCGTTCATCCTCGTCGGACAGGTCCGATAACCACTCAGCCCGGGAGCGAAAATGGTCGAGATCCTCCGATACCGTGCTGTAGTTCGAAATAACGTCGTCATCGTCTTCTTCGTCTCCGGCGCTTTCTTCTGAGCTGGTTTCTGTTACGGCATAGTCTTCTATAGGTCGCCCAACCGTAGCCAAGGTCGATGCTCGATCTTGATTGGCGGCGCCATTCCCATTGAGAGCGACGGCTTTCCCCACCGCAATATTTCCTTGGGGCGGCACTGCAAGCGAAGGCGGCCACTCGAACACCCAGTCGTTCCGTATCCTCTCCGCCAAGTACCGCTTAACAGCGTCCTTCTGCCTGAGCTTATCTCTGCTTACAAGATCCGGGTCGTAATCTGGATCCATAGGCCCAGAATGTGATTGAGGTCGGAGCCGCGACAAGGGCGACTTAGTCGACCTGTAGATATCTGAGAGGAGCATTTTGGATCCTGTGACAGAGGGGCTCCTCATCGCAGCGATCGAGCTTTCTTTAGATGGGTCGTTAACACGTGCATTGCTGGTAGTTGCTGGAGCGGTAGCAGCAGTAGTGGCACCATCACCGGTAACACTATCAGCAGGAGGGACAGCACTTATAGCTTGGCTTTCCCGACTACTCTGGGGATCTGCTTGCGCTTGTGTGGGGTGCGGGGAAGTGATATGACTGGTGTCTGATCGTGGCAAAAATTCTGGTGGGAACCAGGGTCAGCACCTGCAGGCGGCCTGCAGCAATGATTATAAGAGGCACAAAGTAATTGGAATTGGTCGGCTAGAGTCACATGTCCCACCTTAGCATGGGGGAAAGAGAGGTGTAGCGGCGCACCTTGAAGCGACTGATTTGGAAAATGAAACGGTCTTTGGGGTAGAGGCAGACGCCGGAGAATAAGTGCCACCTGGTGTCCGTGGCTATAAACCCAATGGCGGCATAGAACTTGGAGATCATAAAAGCTAGAACCACACTCACCTGAAAGTCTCCTGATCGACTTCCTCCTGGTCGACTTGGTCTTGGCAGGCTGAGCGTCGCTTGGCTGCTGCGATCCCTGGGAAGTAGACGACCGATGCTCCGATAGGTCTAGATTGGCCTGCTGCATCATCACTGATGTCTCCTCGTCGAACATGATAATTGTGCCTCTTGCGACCAGCCTGGGTCTTGATTGGCTGGGTATGCAGTAAAAATGAATGGAATTAATGAAACGGCCCAGGTGCAGGGACCTGAGTACGCCAAGCGCAAAAAGCGGTTCGGCTCGTTCAGTGGAAATCGATCGCCAGGGCAAGTGACGACAAGTCGGCTCGAGCCGTGTGGACTCAGTTTCGGAAAGCTCCAAGTTAAGTTGTGTCTTGACCCAGATCGGTCGCCAAATTTCGCAACCACTAGAGCTCTTATAACGCAGGTTTCCCACCTGTACCGAAGAGACTCACCTAGGTCGAAGAGCGGCCAAGAAGTTATCCCGATGGGATGGCGTCGGCAACCATGTACTTGTTAGAGGATTTCATATGCGCCTGAACTAATAATGTCGTGTCCTGCTGTCACAAGCCGTTGTGTGTCCTTATCGCGGCTCTGAAGGTTGGATGTAGACTCGAAAATACATCCATTTAACCGTCTGCTGGGGTAGGCGTGATGCGGCGGCAAAATACCGTATTTCAATTCAGCGGCCCGCATCAGAAAGATATGCGTGCTTTGGCTAATGTAAATCTGCCAGGGGTCCCGTGCCCAGAAATAGGAGGGGAGTTGCATGAATATCGTAATATGACATGGCCGAGCAATGCGTCTCCCTCATCTATTTTTGGTATCGGAAGAGAAAATGCTCGTATGGGGGAGGAGCGACCAAACAAGACAGATTTCATGTCGAATTTGCTTGACTTGGCAATTCGGGAGGAAGGCGAGACATTCGACTAGGCCCGTCTAATCCGTCCCATAAAAGTGCGACAGACACCAGCACTTCCTACTTGAAGGCTAGGAGCCTTGGAAGCATGTGCAAACCGGCCCAAAGCAACCTGGACGAGAAATAGCAGTGGTCTAGAGCTACGTGGCTTCGAGTCGCCAAAATCTTAAGACATAAAGTTTGTCAGATAAACCGGATGGCTCGGTAGCGAGGCGCAAAAGCGAGGAATCAGACATTCAGTCAATAACCCACTAGTTCATTAATTGATTCCGTTCTACATTTACCATCGAATTCCTCAGCTAGCTACACAAATACTGAATGAGAGATGATATTGCCGTCGACAGTGAAGCATCGGGTATCGATGAGTCTACCAAAAGGTTTTGATCGGTGGCAGCAGTCACTGACGAGTAAGCACGGAGGGGTCCCTACAATTTGCATAAAAAGTAGCTCAAGGCCGCATGCAAGGCTATAGCCGATGGACCAATAACGTATAACCGTTATCGAGATCCATGATGGCAGATAAAACAGGGGCCACAGTTGATGATAACCTACTACGTATGATGGGTAAGCCTAACATCAATGGGCAGTATCTCTCCGCACGTTAGACGACCGGATTTCCTTCCAGTTGGCCAGTTTCTTACGCTAGCTAATACCTGACATGGATATTTTTATTCCGCAAGACACCAAGTACTAGTAGCCGCTATTGAATATGCCGCCGTATGGCAACTGTATGAAAGTTTGGCGCCGTAAAGTACATTGCATAAATCGTCGAAGCCGCTACGACACGGAACTCACCCATATAAAAATTATGCTCGGCGGATTCGAACTTTATCTTTCCAAGTGGCGAAAGATATAACGGTAGTGGCCGCTGGATCCTACCAAACGCAGCCCAAGGAATAGAGGAATTGGAGAAATCAGTCGATAGGGCTTTCAACGTGGTGGCCAGCTGATTCAGTCCCAGTGGGGTCAGGGAGATCCAGTTTCACTTACCCTACCAGGTAATATGGATCCAGCCAGGCCGCCAGCAACTGCAGAATTCGGAAGACGGGGAGATTGCTCGACTCCACTATCGGGGCTCTCCGGCCGGGTGAGACGCCGTTCTTTGCAGGTGATCTGCTCACTTTCTCGACTCGGACAAGCACCCCTTCGAGGGACAGCTTTAAGAAGCACCTTCTGCCCGTTCCATATCCGGGGTAATGCATTACTCCTTGTACATATTTTCTCTTTTATGGATCGTTGAGGCGGTGGTTGGGTGGTTGCCCCGGCCCCTGGGTCGGTGATGGCTCGCGCAGCCCACAATATATATATGTAGCTCCGGAGACTCCGGTACGCCTTCCCCTCTCGGTTTTCCCAGGTTAACATATGCAACTGAATATTACAATCCCCGCAGTGCGCCGGCGAGGTCACTTGGGCCTCCCAGTTGTCTTATCACATACAGAGGATATTTTCGGAACTGGGACGGGTTGTTGCGTCAAACATCAGACATTACCCCCTGCGTACGCTCAATGATTGTCCGATGTCTCCAAGGATCGTGAGATCAATCGCTGCGGAATAATACAAATGGCACATCTTAAATATCTAACGTCGGCAGCCGATGTTACGGAGGAAGCCATCTTCCTGTCAAGGCAACGGATTGGTTTGTCCTAATTAGATGGACCAGACCACACCAGTTCAACCTGGTCCAAAGAGCCTATCTCCCGAACTACAGAACCTATTTAGGCCTCGAGAGGAAGATGCGTAAGATGCAGATGTGAAGACGATGTCCGGGGAAAACATGTTCATGCATCATGTCCGTCTATCGTCATCATCATCGGGAGTGCAACGGGCCGTCACGACAATCAGGGAAACGCATCGAGCGAAAAGCAAAATACAATCATCGCAGAAAGGGGTATCTAGGGCGTCCATCTATAGTAGAATGCCGTGAAACCCGCGACTAACTGGTATACAATGGGAAGGTTTTGAGATGGCATGAATTCCAAACTAGGAAAGGGTGAATATCAATCCAAATCAGATGAAGACCTCGAGAAGCTCGCGATCTTAGATGCCAGGACAGGGCCAAAGCGTCCAGATGGGAACTTGGAGGAGAATTCACTTCGCCAACATTCCGTCCGACCGTCCTGAAAGGAGAGTCCCAAAGGCTCCTTCCATGAGGTGTCTACTTGCGCAGTTCGCTCATCTTCACAAACGCGTGTCCCTGCTTGTTCTCAGCCAGCATCGGCTGAGCCCCAACGTTGAAGCTGGAGCCGGAGCCGGAACCGGCGGCAGCGCCCGAGTGAGCTTGCGTGTCGCCGGATTGAATGGCGTTGTTGACGTTGACCGAGCCAGCAACGTTGGCAGCGCCATTGGTATGCTGGGCCTCATATCCCGTGCCTTGGCCACTTCCGCCCTGCGCGCCGGCGTAGCTACTGGCAGCAGCAGCCTGTCTCTTGGCCATGTCTGCGGCCTCTTTCTTCGCGACCTCGGCTCCCTCGCTAGCGAACACATCCTCCCAGTCGCCTTGGGTGAACGTGGTGTCGGACAAGGGATAGGACACATAGGACTGCTGGGTGTTGTTGCGCTGGCTTGCATTGTTGATTGCGTTGGCCATCAGTCCGGCGGCGCCATCTAGCCGGGTCATGTCGATTCCGCCGAGGGACGTACCGCCGGCGGTGAACGGCGTGGTCAGCCCGTTGTCGAAATGGCCCGCATTCTGAGGATCGTTCCCACCGCTTATCACAAGAGCAGCACCGGACGGTTTCAGGGCGGGGTGGAGGGGAGCAGTATCTCCAGAAGACAGGACAGAGGCAGAAGTTCCGGTGGCGGGATATTCGGCAGCAGAAGACCCGGTAGTAGAAGGTTTAGTAGTGGAAGGTCCGGCAGTCGAGGATCCAGCAGTCGAGGGTTCCGCGGTAGAAAATCCGCCCACACAAGGACCGCCAATAGAAGGGCTACCAGCAGAAGGCCCGGCAACAGTAGGGCCCAGAGGTTGCACTACATAACTGAGGTCAGTAACCACCATTATAAAACCACCATAGAAGCAGATATGGCGCCTCAACCAGGTCAAATCCGGGCCCGCGGAGAATATGGGGTGGACTTGGCACGGATACAATAAGGGCAATAGGTAGCAGATGATGGGGTAGAAATAACTTACTAATGGTGCTAGCAGGCCACATTCCATTTGTTCCGATGAAACCCCTCCGTGTAGCGATGGCTCTGTCAACCCTATTATCCACGGCCAGTTCCATCATGGTGATGGAATTCTGGACGAACTGACGGCCGGCCTCTGCAGCGGTGACCCGGTCAAAGAGGTCACGGCTCATGATGGACGCTCGCATGCGCTGTACGTCGCCTCCTCCGTCGATGAGTACGTGACGTCCGAAGAGTCTGCCCCGGGTAACCAGCTCGTTCATCAAGCCGGCCTTGTAGGCGTTGACGCCGAGACCAATGCCATACTGGATACCGAGCTGCCAGATCTTATCAATTTCATCAAAGGCCGGGAAATTGGTCATGTATTCTTCGAGTCCGGTGAACACGCTGGTGGGGACGACCACGTCGGGAGCAAGGCCTATGCTGTCGAGGCCCGGAGTAAGGGGGCTAGCAGGAACAAGACTTCCAAGCATATAGTGTCCAGCATGGCCAACGAATATACCACCGTTGTTATTGACGGGGGTTGTGGGGTATGTGTTGTCCGCGCCCGCAGTGGTGCCGGTCGGAGTCTTAGCGACATTTATGTTTTTGATAGGAGTCTTGGGCTCCTTCTTCACTCGCTGGCCGCGGGTGGGGGTGCTGGGCAGGGGAGACGAACTATGAGCCTTCGGAAGAGCGAATTGCTTCGGCTTAGTAGAAAGCCCGGGGCTCGGTGAGTAAGACTTGGAAGCGCCTCGGTTGAAAGGATTCATGGAGCGTGGGATCTTTGTGGGAGTTGGGTCAGCAACAAACTCAGCCTTGTTACCCTTTCTCTTATGCCCGCCCTTGGATTTTGCTGCGGCATGATTAGCACCGGTGGCGGCGATGGTATTCTTAGAAGAGCCCTTGGTAGCCGATGAGGAATCGTCAGAGATATGCATCTTGGCCAGTCGTCGTCCCGCGGATGACATGCCGCTAGAAGGAGTAGGAGGAGGCGGCATAGCCATAACATCGGTCTCGGCCTTCTGACTTCGTGTAGTAACCATCTTGTCACCTTGGTCACTGGGGGATCTCGGATTACTAATTGATGCGCAGCTACCCTGGTGATTGCCGGATGGAACGCGGCCGTCGTGATGGTCGGATGTGATCTGAAGAGGTAGATTAGCAGGTCCAACAGGAAGGTTAAGAGGAGCGGGTGCAATAGTCCTTAACTTCTTAGGTGAAGTTATGGTTGATTCCCTGGGTGTGGTCGTCAAATGCTCACCCGCGGTTGCGGGCTGCTCAAGTGTGGCCGTAGACGTAGACTTCTCACCCGTAATCACAGACTGCCTAACCGTGGTAGTGGATTGCTCAGGTGCGATCGTAGGCTGCTCGGTCGTGGTGATTGAAAGACGATCCCCTTCATAATCCTCAGCGTTCAATTCTTCCACCTTTGGTTGTGTTGAAGGTGGCTTTCGGGAGCCAGGGCGCCTGCGACCGGATCTTGTAGGTATGTAATCCTCGTCGTCTGAGTCCGCCTTAGGTCGTGATGATCGGCCGACCATGATGAGCAGATGTGAGAAGGCAAGGTAATAATGACAGGTATGTACGATGAGGGTATCGAGGTTGAGAAAATCGGGGTTGAGAAAAATCGAGGTTAAGAAAAATCGAGGTTAAGAAAAATCGAGGTTAAGAAAAATCGAGGTTAAGAAAAATCGAGGGTGAATATTGAAGACGAGGTCGCTGATAAGGACAGACTGCCAGCTGTTAGGGAGGAAAAGGATGACGAAAGTCGGAAACGTCGACAATATGCAATGAAAATTTCGATAAGCGGTGGTATAGAATCGAATAAGAAAGGTCCGGCTAATACAATGCCTACTCATCTAATCGGAATAATCAAGATCTATGATATTTCATACTATGAAGTTCTGGATGTCAACAAAAAGATTGATATACCTAGGTAGGTAGTTGTACGTGTTATGACTGTGGCCCTCCCCTTTGCCCAAATTCAACCACTACCATACATATTATGCAAAGCTCATCTGTTTTCAAGATACCTTCCTCGCCCAGAAGTTTTCTTGCGATCTCAATTCCTTCACAGCTAACGTTTTGTCTATCACCACTGGTATCGTTGACATCCTCATTGTTAGCATCTTCACCACTAGGTCTATGGCAACATCCTTGCCATTCATTAGTGTCGACCTCCCCGACTTACTCCTAACTTAGTGGCAGCTTTCCTTGACTTATTACTAACATCTTCAACTTTGTCACCGACATCCCCAACCTATCATAGACCATCTTAACTTGCTGCCGACTTCCTGGCTTATCGTCGAGTCCAGCAACTCATTGTTAGCATTCACAGGTCAATATTGACTTCCTTAACTGATATACCCAACTTTGTTCCCGTCTTCCAGAGCTAGAGACGAAGATAATAATATTACATGTCTGACTGCAGTGGTTAAAAAGATAACAATGGTTAGAATAGCCCCATATCCTAGATACACCAATATTCATCCCTCTGGGCCTATGTGCCACATCGTTATGTATCACCTACTTAGGTATTCCTGATCAAAGGGAATGAGAATACACTTTCCTCTCTCAGGAGAGGAGCCACTTTGAATTGTTTAAGTCTTCAATTCAGTGGTCATGCGCTTAAGTATCCTATGGAAGACGGAGGTCTAATATTATGCAATAATAGGAAAAGTACCGGTGTTTTGTTTAGGACCTGGGAATGCCGACGCCAACTAAGGAAAATGTAAGGTTCTTGTGCAAGATTGCTGAGGTCGCCAGAGTAGGTCAGACCTGAAAATTAAGGACCCAAACTTAAGTGTTGCTTGATAAAGCTATTAGGTCCTCATAAAGTAGCTCCTAGTTGTCGCAAAGCCCAATAAATAAGCCATAGCTGAGTCGTTGCAGGAATCGCTTGTCAAATCACGGCGTGAGACCAATCTGGAGTTCTTGCCTGTTGCCTCGGCGCCCGCAACATGTGACTCGTCTTTACTGCTGTGAAGTGATGTCCTGAAAGGTATTGCACAATTCACATGGCTTTTATTAGCTATTCGCCTGCCCCTAAACGTCCATATCTTTTTCTTGCCTCAGAACTTCACAGTCAAAGACGCGAGTTTTCACATTATCCCACCTAAGGTTGGGTAAGAGCAATGCAATGCTGGATATCCTATCGTAGACGGGGTATCGTATAAATATTTCCTGTGACTAGAATATGGTAAATGATGATTATATCTTAGAAGCCACCAACCCAAAACGTGACCCTTCCGCCGTAACCAAACTCTCTCCAAGCTGCATTACGAACCAGTTGCTATTCCATACAAGGTGCGGTTATTGATATTCCCGTTTCCTCTAAGGAAAAACCAATTTCATACTCTTGGTATGTAATACCACATAAGACAAACTCAGATTATTCCAAAGCATCATAAATAGTATCAGTGCTTGATAGAGATGGGTATGATGTTCGTACCGATGTAGAATGAGTGCTACCCCTTTAATGTTCCCCCAGCCACAGAGTCGGAACCAGCGCACTCGAAGCTACATAGGCAATCGTGATATGGGACAGATCTTCCAGTACTTCTAGTCTGCGGCAGTACTGATGCTTTCGCTTTGTCGACCATGATGTGGGCAATAGCGATAGGCGTCAACCTGTTTGGAAGTAAGCCCGTGTCAGAGGAAAATGATGAAGTAGGGGGTGAAAGGTAGAAGAAGCAGCCTAACCGGTAGTTCGTAGTATAGGTAGTAAATAGATGACCATTAATGCCTATCTCTCCATAACTATTCGGTATATAATTATATACAAGCTAGACCCTCACTGGTGGGGCCACTGGGCCTTAGAAAGGGGGTCGCACCTTGGCACCCAACGGCCCGCCAAGAGATTAGAGGTCAGCTAACCACCTGTGCACTTATTCGAAGAATCCAGCTTAATCTCTGTAACAGTTAAGCTGATCGGAAGATAAGGTTTGCATATGGTGTCAGAAGTGATAGTTGTCTGACTAGATTCGGGGCTCTAACGAGTGGTGGGTGGCTAGGAACCTTGGAAGCTCTAGGTACTACTAGGTACATTGTGGGCTCTCCGGAATAAGGTTATTCCGGGGCGCTTACATGGCTTGGAGCTCTGATGACTAACAGAGCTACCCCTATTCTGCAACAATCTCATGCAATCGAATTCTGACCAACTCGTCTGCGCATGGAAATGAGGGACTTCCATTCTTTTGGTAGCACTGTTTGCCCAGCATGCATAGGCCCGAGCGAACTGACTTTTGCAAGGACAGATAGATGTAACTGTTGGCCCCAAGTCTTCCTGTTAGCTTATCTGCGGCGGCGGCCACGTAAGATAGATGTTAACGCCTGTCCTCCTGGCTGGTATAGACAGCGCTGATAGGAAAGGGAGATGATACTCGAAATGGCATCCACGACTACCAAGGAAAATATGCTGGGGTGATAGGGGAGACAGCTTTATATGTAGCTCACATCATTAGTGGTTCGTTCACCCATCCAGATTCCCCATTCATCAAAGACCTCCGCCCACGGCGATTCATCTTTGTTAACGAAATAATCAATCTCCGTAAGGCCTCCTTGCGGTTCACATCCGGCAAATCCCTCATCCCTTCCCGCTTTTCTTTGAACAACGCCTGAGACGGAGGAGGCAGGCTGTTGACGTGCCAATCCAAGGCTTGGACTTTCCCGTATGGTGAGCAGCCGCCTCGCTTTTGCTTGTGCTGTATTTTTGACGGTGACGGCATCGCCAGAGGACTGCCGAAAGCAGACGAATCCGTCCCGTCGTCGGCGCAAGCCCTCTTTTGACCATCGTCATCTAACTTCGTCCCAGCTATTTCAAACGACAGCCCCCCGTGGAGCCGAAGAGTGGTGGACACCATTTGATCTTGAGCTTGAGTAGTAGTAGTCGTGGCCGGCTTAAGGGTACGGCTTTTAAATGGATTTTGACATTGGCGAGGACCTCCGGCATTCAATCCTGATGCTGTCTTGGTAAATAAGATTGTACGCGTAGGTTGTTCCTCTGACTTCCACCCTGCTGCCCTCTTCTGCCTCGCCAGGAACTGCTTAATGATCGCTATCCACTCCGACCTGAATTTCTCTAGCTGTTCTGGGCTAATGCCTTCAATGCGGCCAATTGCCCGAGTGTCTGTTGGTATTTTTTGTGCAAGAGCTTGCAATACAGCATCGTTCGCGACGCAGTTGGACGGCACGTTGGCTGCCTTGCCAAGTCTTAGCCGACTATTCTTCAAGATTTTGAATAGCTCTGGCGATGATGCAGGGGGAAATGAGTTGTTTGTCGTGACCGGACGCCGGTAGCGACATTTCCACAGCAGGGGATATCGAGCTCATCTTAGACTTTTTTGAAACCATGTAATGGTAAAGCATAAAACCCGCGTACGTGTCATCCGCGGCGTAGATGTGCTGACCCCCCGATGGAGCGGCGCGCTCCAATCACTCTTCCCTACGTCATCGCCTTTGTAAAGAGGCAGACCGAGGTGATACTCAACCTGCTCCCCTAAGGCCACAAGGCTGAGACCATTGGGTCGCCGCTTAGTGACTACATTATGCAGGTCGCTGAGCTCAAAGCCCCGTTGAGGGTTGAGCTTGAAGTACAGCCGTAGCTGATCGAAATTGTCAGGTGCCAAGGTGCGGCCCCCTTTCCGGGGCCCAGCGACCCACCAGTGTGGCTCCAGTTTGTGTATATATAGGGGGGCTTTGCCCCCGAGTAGTTAGAAAAGGGCAGGCATTAATGGTCATCTATTTACTACCCATACTATGAACCACCTGCTGGGCTGCTTCTTCTGCCTCTCACTCCGTACTTTACCATTTTCCCTGACACCTCCTAACATAAGTTCTCAATTTGTTATCAGCGTCAAACCGGTATATCAGCTGTGAACATCAGTGGAATCAAAACGGGACTGCACTTAACATAAGCCAACACGGCACATGGCTAATATATTAGAGATAAATCGACGTTCTACTCGCCGTGTGTTCTGGCTTCTGCGGACAGGGGAGCACTACGCTGAAATGCACACGTTCATGATGTCTGCCATGTACAAAGGAGGTTTGTCAGGAATGGTATCTTGGTCGTGTCAAAACCAGCAACATCAGTATTTCTCCCAGCCTTCGGGGTATAGGCCAATAATCATACTACGCTGGAAAGGGACGTCATTAATAGGAAACAATAAGGAGCCATCAAAGTGACCGTTTGAGTCTAAAATAGGCAAGTGAACCGATAGCACGATGGTGAATGGTAGGGACAACTGCCCCAGCGCTGTTGCCTTGTCGCCATCAAACGGTCCGTATTCACATTCAACGTTTATGCTTAGAAGCATTGTGAACACCACTAACGTCTTGTATTACTGCTACCGAAACGGCGCCTTTTGTGTTTTGGGCGTGGCGATAGGGGTAGCATCGTGAGGAACATCTGCGGTTCGAGTCCATATCATCCGACGAGACCAGCTCCGCGGGGACGTACCCGAACCTGTGATGCCACTTATCCCGCATTCCACCCAAGCCGGACGTCCTGCGTCTAAGCACTCGTATCCTCTCTAGCCCATCATCAGCTTATCAAGTCGTTATCGTTATATTTTTCTTCTCCGTCATCGCCAGCACGCCCATTATTTCCGGGATCCACTGCGTCCCCGGTATTAGTAACAGCTCCGGCATCCGTAGCATCCCCGTTAGTGGCAGCAGCACCACCGGCATTGACTGCTGTACCTCCGGCGTTCGCAGCAGCAGCCACATGCCCGAGCCTCTCCCCGCCGCGCTGCCACTTGGTAACAAAATGGCTGGCAGAGGCGGGACCCTTCAGACCGCTAATTGGGCGTGGAGGCGGTCTCGGCTTAGCCTTCGGTGCGGACCGCACCGGCGGCGACGGCGACGGCAACGAGAGGTCGACAACCTCCTCGGGACTGATACCGAGCTCCCGCGCGATGACGTCCGCGTGGATATTTGGCTCGCGGGTACGGGCCACGCCCGTCGTCTGCGCAGGTGTCGCGGGTGTCTGCTTAGTGTTTCGTGGTTAGCAGATTGTTTTAGGTAGATGAAGGTGGTGGTATGGGAGGGCCATTGACTTGTCCGGATTGAAAGATGAGACTTCAAATTCTCCACTATCAAGCGAGATTTGATATGGTGACTGCCTCGGTGAGAAGGTTCGGGGGATGAAGACGTCGTCGTCGTCGGGGATAACTAGGATACCTAGTGGAGCATACCTGGTTTAGCCAGCTGTACTGGCGACCACCCCCGATTTTCCCGAGCGCGACGTTGAGCGCCCGCGCCCGATCCGTCTCGCTACAGCCGGTCTGCCATCTGGTCCGCAGTCTCTTTCGCGCCGCCCTCTCCGCGAGCTCCTGTTCGCTGTACTCAAAGGACTTTCTTCCTGAAGTAACCCAGACATTCTCATTCCTCCGCGGCCGCCTGTCGACTTTCTTTCTCTTATGTCCGCTTGGTTCGGTCTCTGGCTCGGACCCCTCCGCCTCCTGCTCGCTCGCCCTCCGCTTTCTACCAGTGCTACCCTCGGCTACTAGGGAGCTAGTTGGAGGGCTTGAGGCCGGCGGCGTGGGTAATGTGGCGAGAGAAGCCTCCGCGGTCCCCTGTGGTAAGGGTGGCAGGGTGAGGCCCGGAGGCACTGGCAAGACGGATCCCGGAGGCGGAGGAAGCGTCAGGGTTCCCCGCTGAGGAGGTGCGAAAACAGGAGACTGAGAAAACAGTAGAGAAAGAGGCCTAGCCGCTGAATGCCGGACAGAGGCGGGCGAAGGCATCTGGCGGCTCATAGGCGCAGCAGGCCGCGGGAACGTTAGCGACGGCCTCTGAGGAGGCGTGATCATCACCGGAGGAGCGGAAGGCCGGGGGAACGCTAGTGTTGGCTGTTGAGGTGTAACAGCGGCGGGCGGAGGGGATATGGGTGACGGCTTCGGCGGAGGTGTGACAGGAGCTCCAGACGCTTTAGGAGGCACGGGCTCTGGGCGAGGTGGAAACGCCAAAGGCATTGCAGTGGTCCCAGCGTGTCCTGATTAGCAATATGGAGGATAATGAATGTTACAAAAGTAACAGCACGTTGATGATGACGAAGAGTCTATATGAACTAATTGGTTCGGGGAGGGCGAGAGGATTAATAGTTACTTGAGAATGTTGAAAGGACAAGAAAGCAGGATGCTTGGTGGTGAAGGGTAAAGCACATGCAACTGTGTGTTGATGAGTAGGTAGTAGAGTCTAGAGACTGTAATCGAGTCGAGAGGGCTGATGATTAGAAAGCAGAGGTCTTCGATGGGGGAGGAAAGGTACAGCAAACGTGAAGTGACGAGGAGTTCGCTAAAGGTGGAGGTGAAGGGGAAGGAATTGTGAAGAGGGTAGGTACTTTACAGACAGAACAATGTGACCAATAGTGAGAGAACCGGATAGAGGGGACCATAGGAGGCATAGGTCAAGTGCAGGAAGATACAGTAGCAGTATTTACTGAAGACATTGACTTATCCAGCCTCTCTATATGTTGGTATGGGTACTCTAGGGTAGTTGCCGACTTTTCTTCGATCGAGATCCCCCATTGGGACGGGGGTTATCGCGGACCCTGCCGTCTTCGGCAAGCATGGTGAATAATGGCGCGTCATGTGAGTGACGCAGTTAAGGATGGCAAAAATGCTTCCCGCCTCCTGTGAGTCTCACCTCTGCAACATCTGACCCAACGGCATAAAACACGATTTAGTCCCTCGTGAATTTTTAAAAAGCACGTAGGGGAGACAGAAACTTTCATCTTCTTCCAATATATACCCTTTAACCACCAGCAGTGGTGGAGATGCCACAAGATGTTCCACGTAAATTAGACGCTCAACGACTCAGCATCGAGTGCACAGTTACAGCACTCCCCTGATCCAATCAGCAAGTAGGAGGCCAGGACGTGATTGTGTCCGGTGAGGACCTGAATGGCGGTGAATTTTTGCCGGCCACGTATAATACGCTCATCAACCTCCTGACGAGATAAACGACTCCGCCACTATTTGCAGAAACATAAGACTAAATGTGCGGATATGAAGGGGTTTCTGTCGCCCCAGTGAACTGTGCCCAATCGCTAGAGCCCGTGAAGAAACTTTATACTTTAGACCGAACGACCCCCTGAGTTTGGTGGGGGTTGATATGGGCTATGTTGCTTATGTCCAAATGCCTATAACTGAATAGTTGTGAGCAAACAATATCTTATCTCGATAGTTGATTTCCCAAGCATTATCGTAACGTTTTCCAACAGTGAAGAGATGAAAACTCTAGCAATCAACTCGGGGTCTGGCAGAAAGTATTATTATGTTCTGGTAACTGTTTCACACACGTATAATGATCCGGGCGCTCTACGATACACTCTCTGTCTAGAAACCTTTTTTGAAGGGCACATTAGAGAATTGAGAGTCGGTATTCCTGTGACATTAATTTTATTTTATAGCCGGAGAACGCCGGACTAAGACTGTGTTAGTAGCCCCTCTGTGACCGCGGCGGCTATGGTATTAAAGCTCGCAACACACAGAAACGCCTCGATCTTTGGACATATGGACCTGGTCTTATTCTAAGAAATTTCCTCTACCATCTTTCCACCCTTAAGTCCACCACGGACGAAGACCCTACCTACCGGACCGTCCATGATCTCATCCGGCACCGCAACCCGGCTCCCGTCTTTGGTGTTGATCCACCGGATGAAGATGGGGCTTGGCTTCTGAGCTTCAACATCAGGAGTGGCCTCTAGTGCAAGTTGAGACTTGCGGTTGGTTTTCGGTGCCTGCTTCTTCAGAAGCTTGTTGATAGTCTCCATCTGTAAATTAGGTAGTTAGCAGGTGTCGTACCGTATGCTGCGAAAAACCAGCGATTACTTCATACCTTAACCTCCTCGTTACGCTTCTCACTCAGGTTTCTCCTCCGGCGTGCCATCTCGGCACGACGCATGGACAACTCTTCTGCGGTAAAGTGCTTCTTAGCTTGCACCTCTGTTCATCGTGTTAGTTCGAAAGCCGACCCTCCCGCAGGCGGATTGACTTGCCATCCGAGAGTTTCATGAGACCCTCCCCATTCTCCTCGAAGCGAGCGCGCTGCCGTTTGGTCATCTTGGTAAGATCAGGGGTTTCAGCACGGCTTCCATCATCGTCGCTTTCGAGACCCCCTTCCTCTTCTTCATCGGCAGGTGCAGCCTCATCGATCTCTTCGTCTTCGCCCTCAGCGTCTTCTTCGTCACCGCCTCCTATCTTGATGGTGTCTTGGATCTCGTCTGCTTCACTTTCCAGCTCGCTGAGCTCCTCGTCATCGTCGCTGTCCCTGGACTGAGGGGCAGCAACTTTAACAGAGGGCTTGGCGGCCGCCTTGGGCTTATTGGCGATGCTGCTTTTGGCCGGTGGCTTTGACACCTTAATAGTTGGTGCTGGAGGAGGCATGGGCTCAACATCCATATCATCATCTTCGCCCTCGGCATCTTCGTCATCGTCCTCTCCGTCGCCGTCGATGTCCATATCATCGTTGACCACAATCTCATCCTCGCCTGGAGCATCGACCATGTCGTCATCCTCACCTTCGGCATCCTCACCTTCGGCATCCTCATCCTCGTCTTCTTCGACTCCGGCCTCTGCATCCTCCTCGTCGTCCTCGTCCTCACTGGTATCTACGACATAGCTCTTCTTCTGAGACCGATTCCTCTTCCCGGCAACGATTTCACCACCGGAGAAGCTATCCCGGGCGGATTGGCGGCCGGATTGCGCGGCTCGACCGCTAGATGTGGCCTGACGAAGCTTGCTTGCCGGAAGCTTAACTGTGACGTGAATATGCTGGTTAGAATCTGAGGGCGAGGAAGGAGGGCCGCGCGAGACCGATGCTACGGCACTCTTACCCTCAGATCGACGAGATGTCCTGGATGACATGGTCCTGCCTGTCCGACTACTAGTGTGGTTGTCGCTATCAACCATGTCAGTGATTGCTGTGTTTGCCTTCTGGGCAGCGGCACGGCGTGGGCGAGACGCCATTGTGACCAACGGCAGATAAACCGATAGGTGATATTGGGGAATAGGATATGAAAGAGATCGATGAGACGATGCTCATGGGATGCTCGAAGCGTTGTAAATATACTATCGGATTGATTGGGGAAATGGCGGATGCTTCCTTGATAGATTATGTCTTTTATAATGTGGGGCGGCGGTGGTGGTGCAAGGACAAAGACGTTGAAATAAGTTTGCGACGTCAGATAGGCCGTGCCTGGTGACAGGTTGAGTTTGATAGCGGCTGAGGTTGTGCTTGTGACAGGACGCCGACGAGAGGCAAAGCGCATTGCCAAATCAGTTGTTGCTTCTGGCGGGAATGCGGACAAGACCCAAGAAGGGCAAATGTCTAGGTTACTTAAGAGCGGCTGCTAGGTTGAGAGGATTACACGTAGCCATTACATTGACCTCGGCCACTTGGATTCAACAATTCAATGTATGCGCATACGCATGTGGGTGGCATTAAGTATGTCTTTGCTTGAAGCAAAGACAGCTGTTGTGGTTGCAGCTGCAATGCACACCCAAGATGCCGTCAACCGACCCAACACAGCTACCCTCCTTGCACAAGCGCTGTCCGTTGCATATCTTAAGGTGACACAGGGATAAGAGCCGGTCCAATCCGGGTCATCATCGAGAAGGAGGCGATGGAAAAGGGCATGTGGAGGTTGAACGCAGGATTGCGATTGCTCTTGTAATCCCGCATCTCGTCAACTTAATCTCATTCTTTCGTTCCATCGTCCTTTATGTACGTGTCTCGCGTCCTCGGACTACTTTGAGAGGGAGAACTGCATTTCCGCTCCTTCGCTTGTCGGTGAGGCTGATTCATCCTCTCAGGATGCAACGACGCGGGGCCAGAATTGCAAGGGATTGGTGGAATGAGGTCTCTGCGGGAAAGGAAAAATAGCCGGTCTGTGACCAACGAAGTTACTTACGAGACAATAGGATTCGAGACTTCCTGGAAGGCCCTTGTGGCTGACCGGGTCAAGTTACGCGACACCCTGTTGATTCGCGCTGTTCTTCTAGCTGCACCGCCCCTGGCTGAACTAAGATGTCATCCAAAGCAGATGTTCGTGCTCCCCCGGCGATTGGCCTGCAATGCGCTCCCGCTACACGTTCAGAGTTACAGAGTTAGTATCGTCGCATTTCGTCTGCGGGAATTGCACAAGACCCTGACCCTTTTACTGGATGTAGGAGATCGGCAGTGTGCCCACCTTTGTTAAACGGCGATTGATGGCGATACAATGGGAGGAAGCAGTGGATAAGGTGTGCGGATAGTATTCGAGAACAGGGGAAGAGCTGGCCCGTCTCGGTTCGTTAAATTGGAGACGATTATTAGTTGATTATCGATATGTAACTGTTGAAAGCTGAAGAACAGGTGAAGAGAACATGAGCCAATGAACCAGAATGCTACCTGTGAGATGTTGGGAGTGTCCATGAGGATCGGGGCTGTTCGGGCAGAGTCACGTGAAATCCAATACAAGAGATTCGAGCTTGGACCTTCAAGACTCATCATTCGGCTGGTGGAGGATGGGGGCGTAATAGACCGACCCTTGGGAAAATGCTGAAGAGCAGGCGGCGGTTACTAGCGCCAAATCTACTAACTGCAACTCGATTGTCAGTATTTGATAATTGAGACTCGGATGTACTTGGTGACTTATGTAATTTAGACTCTTTACTACATCCCTGACGACAGGGTCCTAAGCCGGGCTACGTTGGTCCAAGCTCGGTCCACTTGCGACTTAGGAACTGACCTCGGCTTCTTGTAGCTCAAAACAACCGTACCTACCTCCCCCCTGGCGGTGACAGGATCGCATCCAGTATCATGATACCTGCCGCTCTGCCAGTGAGGTGATATATACATATTTGCATTAACTAGATCGAGGGACACCAAAATCCAACATAGGCCATTTACAATGGCTGACGAAAAGGTGAATCAAGCATCAGCCTCGCAGCAGGCTCAGACTGAACCTGATCCGCCTGCGGAAGATCGCAAGTCCAATGAGAGCAGCGCCACAGCAACAGCAGAGGCAACGATCGATCAGGCGCGGCGGTTCCTAGAGGACGATTCTGTTCGAAGGTCAAGCGCAGAGAAGAAGACAGAGTTCCTGAAGAGCAAAGGCTTCAGGGATGAGCAGATCCAAGCCCTGCTGGGGGAAACAGATGGAGCCGCCATAGCTGAGAGACCAAGATCGGAGCCTCGGGACGCGCCTTCTCAGGGACCGGAACGATCCTCAGCAGCCCCCCCAGCCACAACAGAGTCCAGAAGCGATATACCCCCAATCATTACCTACCCAGAGTTTCTTACCACCTCTCCCCGGCCGCCACCACTAATTACACCATCGAGCCTTTTCAATATCCTCACCGTGACCGGCAGCATCTGGACACTTGTATACGGGACTGCGCAATACGTTGTCAACCCCATGGTCGACAACCTGAACGACTCCCGCTCCGACTACTACGGTCACGTCAACGAGAAGCTGGGCGAGCTCGTCGAGAGGCTCGAGAACGCCGCGAGCGAGGTTCCCTACAAGAATGGCAAGCTCGTGCTGAAGTCGCGAGCAACGGCTGATGACCGCGCGCACGAGGAGACCGAGAGCACGTTCAGCGACCCGACTGAACTCTTCCACCGCGATATTGGGACCCAGACCTCCCCGCCGCTAAGTCCAGGCTTGTCGGTGGCGAGCTCATCCGCCGGGAACCTAGTCGACAAGCAAGCGAGCCGTTTGTCGGCGTTGCGCGCTTCTCTACACGAACTGAACGATATGTATACGCGCCGCACTGAAGCCTCGGCGGACCTAAACGCGACGCTGCGCTCGCTCCGCGACGACATCGATAACTTGGCGCTGCCGCCCCCGACGGAATACGCGATGATGCATAATAGCGCGCAGAGGCAGAACGACGAGTTCAAGCGGACGAAAGACGCGATCCGTAGTGTCAAGGGCATGTTCCTGAGCACGAGGAGCTTTCCAACGGTGATGACGAGATAGAAGCTCGCGTCGGAGGTTGACTCGTGGTACGCCAGAGACAGATACCGATTCGGGGAAAGTCATGGCCCACATCCTTACGACGGCTCGTTCTAACTTCAGCGCCTTGACGGAAACCAATCTGGCTGGGGGCGCAGTGGCTGCTTTGATGGAGAAAGTAAAGGTTGGCGGTGAGATGCACGCGGCTGCTGGCTGCGCAGCTACAGAAGCTGTACGTGCCCAGGAGCTACGGATGGCAGGAAAGAAATTCAACGGGATACCTAGGGTGATCGCCAACCTCCCAACTGAAATCATAGACGTCCTAATACTATATAACCCTTCTATCGCCAAAATACTCTCGACGAGCTCTTTCACTACGACAGCGTCACATGTCTCTAACGACAAGAGCCTCAGGCACTACGCAAGTTAGTGCACGTCAATGCACCGCGAAGCCGGCTCACCTCTATTTCATTCCAAAAAAGGCCCGCCCGGAGATATCCGGACTACCGTTTACAAACCATCCCTAGACTATGATTGGAGCCAACCATTCTCCGGATGTCTCGTTCCTATATGAACGTGCTGGACCGTATCTATGCGATGGTAGCACCCTGGGATTGCAACTCGACGGTCACGTTCGTCCGGATAGGCCGCTTGTCACGCTGAAGAGCCTCGCATTGTCTCGCACAATGTGCCTCTGCTATCATTGAAGCGCGTAATAACAAGTCATTCTCGATCATGTTGCTCGATCAACAAATAGCACACAAAACGCCTCTTGAAACTCGTCAGTCACCCTTTTCGGCAGTTTCTCTGCCCACCAAGTAGCGATATGTAAAATGGAAATCTGCTGGTCAATCTAGCGTGTTTCCCAAGACTCTTTGCCATATAATGGACCGAGATTTTTATATAACGCCCTAGGGGAATTCTGGTGAGATGAGGAGTGAGAGTAAGGAGGTCGCATTCTTACTGTGTGCAATGGACGCGTTGCAGGAAATTTTGCAAGCAAAACGCTGCCAAAGGACTTGCTCGAGCGTGAAATAACGTTAGGAGCTTCATTTCTGGTTCGTGCGCCGACCAACCCATGTTATGCTAATACTTCGTCGTATCACAACACTCCTATTATAACGTAAGTCATGAGCTAGCAGATTCCCCCACCACGCTCGCACCGTGTTCTCAAGAACGTCGTGAATGAGCTCATTGCCAGGCATCAATAAGGGTAGCAGATACAGGATCGCCTCGATCATCGTCGATCTCGAACAAGGTTCGGCTTGAGCTGCAACCTGAGGACTAGGAATTCCGTAGGCGAGTTCGCCGGTAGCGTTGGGCTCAGAGGAATTATTGATTGAGCAATGCACAGCCAACGTGCTCTGGGGAGTCGCATGTGCACCAGGTCATATCTTTCGCGGCGCCAAGCCTCCTCGCAAACCTCACAAGTCACGGACAGTGCGAAGTGCTTGTCAGCCAAATTACATATTCCTAGAACACATCCAATAAGCGGGCAGTATCCAAGCGTGCGGAGCCTCAAGGGGTAGATTCCGGCGGGCAGAATCGTAATCTGCATACCCGCCGACCGGGTCTCTGTTGTGGCAGGTAGAGAATTAGACTGGCCAGTACCGCGAGTCTCTTTCCGAAGTGTCTTTGGCGTTTGAGCGCAGACAGGACATGTCAATCCACGTGTAGCGGTCGCGACAAGGCAATGCGACACGGGTACGGGCCATCCGTCTGACATGTCGACGCAGTCCTGTACCGACGCCTTGCCGGCCAAAGGATGCTGTACAAATAACTGAACACACATCTACTCAAGGCGTCAAGGCCGTTCCCATTCTGACTGTCGACAGAGTACTGGTAGAACCACTCTCTACCAGCTGACCGGCGTCCGTTCGTCATTCCAGCCCCGCAAGCATCGCTATGGGACAAAAGGTTTGAGCTGCGGCAACCGCAGTGCCTGCATCGTTCCTATATCGCATCCTGGTTCTGACGAGGCTATTGCCAAAGGAGGGGAATACATGAGAAGTCTGTTTTGCCGAAGTGGCTATATTTGTGCAATAGATTGGAAACTATCCGTCACGCTTCGCGCCCAAGATGTCGCGTCAGACTGTGACGTCTACGAATCCTGGACCCCGTCTGGGACCTGTTCATTTCCCCTGCCCAAGACCCTCCTACCTCTCATGGATGTCGTTTCTCCTACTCAGCCTAGACAATCCACACTGCACGGAAGACCACCTCATGTACACTTAAACGATAGCAACTGTGCGCCAGCACGCTCGGCTCGTCGGCTCCCAAAACCCATCGGAGGGCACACAAGCTGCAGCATGCGTTCTGCGCGCCACTGTCGATCTTCCAAGACGGCTCGTGATCATAGCTCGCCGCGGAGGAACTTTTCCTTTGCGAGCGTGGCGAACTCTTTCCCGCAGAGGCCGAGTCGCCTCATTACCCTGTATTCGGCAGCAATAGTCTTGACAGAGCTGTCGTCCAGCGTGATCCAGACGTTCGTACCGCCGTCGCCCCATCCACCTCCGGCTCAGCTGTGCTGAAGTGGAAAAATGCGCTCGGCACGATCGAGTTGATGTCGTTGATGAAATCCCTCCGGGGTGTAAGACGAGCCTAGTATACATGGGGGCTGCGGGGCGATATCGTCCGTGTGAAGCTCGCTGTGCTGTCGGGCGTGGTTGAACATGCACATCGGTAGGGAGTGAGCTTCCATGGGAAGAATGGTTGGCATGATCATTGGGAAAATGCTAGAGGTCGGGAGAACGGCGTGGATTCCGTGATAAGTAGCCCAAAGCCATGGAAGATTCGATTTCTTCACAAAGAGCGAAAGGCTACCCTCCTCGGACAATGGCCATTGAGACTGTCCTGGGGTGCATCGTCCTGTTGGGGCTATGGCATGGATGCGACGACTGTCTGGCGAGTAGGGACAGAGTTGAAATTTGGAGCAGTGATCAAGTAGCTCGCTAAGGCTTACGGAGGTTGCGCGCAATCAAGAGTTAGCCTCACTCTTTGTTTAGAGCCCGTTCGCGCTCGAACTCTTCGATCTAGAAGTCAGGCATTCACTGCTATGGGGCTTTAATACTCGCACTGTATCTGAGGCCTCAGCTGTTCGACTATCAAAGTCCGGCCAATGGCGTGGACGCTCACCACGTCGACATTGATTGGCGCTGCGGCCGCCCCCTCCTGGCACAACTCAGCCTTCTCGGGCAGATTGCGCAGTTTGGAGTAACATTCACAACTGTCCCCAGGCTTGAAATAGCGAAATGTTCTAGCAAGACTGCCGATAGATGCCTGTTCTAATAAGCGCAGACTCAGCGAATAATCCTCTGCTTCGGCGGCTGAAACCAGCCCCGAAAATCGACGCCCGATGCCGACAGGCGCTCCCCAACACCCGAGCCCGGAGCCCAACATTCACAGCAACCTTACCACTCGATCCGACTTTCATGGACAGGGCATACATAACTCGGGTCGAGATCTCACCGTCGGTAGGGACTTGATCATTGGTAGGTTCGTCCGCACCAACGGCGGTGCTGGCCACTGACGGGCGACAAAATAGTTGATGGCCGTTCCGACAAAGATGCCGACCCACCAACGACAACCACCCAGCCCGAGAACCGGGCTCCTGACCCAAGTTCCTCCCTCACAGTGGGGCAACGGCAACGGCTACGGGACTCGCTAAGGTTTGGCCAAATCGACGCACGCTATATAAACATCAGGAACGCCCATCCAAGGACTTGCGAGTGGCTGCAGAAGAATGGCAAATATCTCCGCTGGCTTAGCCCCAGCAAGTTTCCCGACCATCACGGGTTCCTCTGGATCAAGGGAAAGCCAGGGACTGGAAAGTCGACATTGATGAAATTTGCTCTGGCTCAAGCTCGGAGGTCGATGAAGGATTGGGTAATCATCTCATTCTTTTCAACACGCGTGGCGGCGAGCTGGAGAAATCCACCGCCGGAATGTATCGATCCCTCCTGCTGCAACTCCTGGAAAGCATACCCGGGCTCGATACCATATTCGACCAACTCCGTTTGACTGTGTGGCCGCGAGATGGCCAGATGCAGTGAAGTGTCGAGTCGCTCAAGGATCTCTTTGGGCTCGCCGTCCAATCCCTCGGCCCGATCACAAGTGGTTTGCTTCATCGATGCGCTGGATGAGTGCGACGAAGACCTGATTCGAGACATGTTGTCATTCTTCGAGCGTATGAGCGAGCTAGCCATTGCATCCAACATCCGGTTCCAAGTCTGCTTCTCCAGCCGACATTACCCTCACTTTACTACCGCTCGCGGATTAGAGCTGGTCCTAGAAGACCAAGAGGGCCACTATCAGGACATTGCCAAATATGTTGACAGCAATCTCCACATCGGACACAGTACAGCCGAGGAAGATATTAAAGCCAAACTCCAGGCCAAAGCGTCGGGTGTCTTCTTATGGGTTGTCCTGGTTGTTGACATCCTTAATAGGGAATCCTCCCAGGGAAACATATTCGCTTTACGCCAAAAGTTCTGAAGATTCCAGACAACTTGCCTGATCTATTTCGGGCTATTCTCACTCGAGGTGCGCGGGATGGGGACAAGTTGATACTGTGCATTCAATGGGTCCTCTTCGCAAAGAGGCCCTTGAGGCCAGAAGAACTGTACTTTGTTATTCTTGCTGGGACTGACCCCCAATCTCTGGGACCCTAGGACCGGGGGCTTACCACGCTCGCCATAATTCAGAGGTTCATAACGGATTCCTCCAAGGGGTTAGCCGAAATAACGAAGTCTAAAACTCCAGGAGTCCGGTTCATCCACGAGTCGGTGCGGGATTTCTTCCTCAAGTACAACGGCCTTCGGGAGATCTGGCTGGATGTCGGTGATCGGTTCCATGGGAAGAGCCATGAGCAACTAAAAGAATGTTGCTGAAATACATTTTCAACACCGCCGGGACTCTACATCTCCCTGAACCACTGCCGAAAGCGTCGAGCAAGGACGCAGCTGATCTTCAGAATCGGACCCGGCAGTCTTATCCCTTTCTCGAATACGCCGTTCGTAACGTTTTGTATCACGCAGATCAGGCTGAATCTGAAGGGATTAGCCAAAGTGGCTTTTTACGGAACTTTCCCTTGCAAAGCTGGATCAACATGGATAACCTCTTCGAGCAGATTGAAGTATGCCACCATAGTTCTGGGGAGAGCCTTCTTTACATTCTTGCCGAGAGAAACTTGGCCCGCCTGATTAAAGCCCATTTCACCACGTCTTCTCCCCTAGAAACGTCTCCGGAGCGATATGAAAATCCGTTCTTTGCAGCTCTTGCTACTGGAAGCACCGATGCGGTCCGGGCGTTCGCCGAGCTTGAGCTACAGAGCATGAAGCTATCAACTCCATTTCAGAGGCTTTGTCAGAGTTTCTTGGAGAACGCGGATCAAATCCCAAAGCCGGGTCCCCATTTCTGTCCTTCCAAAGATTTAAACTGGTTGAAGCTTGCAAAGCGGGGAGAAGTGGAAATCGCTCGACTATTACTTGCTATGGGCGAAATGGATCTAGTTGACGTCAAAGATACGGATGGCCGGACGCCACTGTGGTGGGCGGCAAAAAACGGGCACGAAGCAGTCGCCAAGCTGTTGCTCGATACGGGCAAGGTCGACCCCGATGTTAAAGATAACCATGGACAGACGCCCCTGCTCTCCGCGACTGAAAGGGAGTACGAAGCAGTCGTCAAGCTGCTGCTGGATACGGGCAAGGTCCACCCCGATGTCAAAGATAAGGATGGATGGACGCCGTTATCTTTAGCGGTAAGGAATGGGTACGAAGTAGTTGTGAAGCTGCTTCTGGGCACGGGCAAGGTCGACCCTGACTCAAAGACTACCCTCCGATATTATATCGGTCGGACCCCGCTATCGATTGCCGCTCAGAAGGGTCGCGAAGGTATAGTCAAGCTGCTGCTCGACACGGGCAACGTCAATGGCGGCTCCATGGGCACTGACGGCCGGACACCCCTGTCGTGGGCTGCCGAAAACGGGCAAGAGGCTATTGTGAAGCTACTACTTGACATAGGCAAAGTCGATATTGACCTGGAGGATGAGTACGGTCGGACACCCCTGTGGTATGCGGCCGAGAAGGCGCGCGAACCAATAGTCAGACTCCTATCAATGCAAAGCCCCGCCAACCCTCAAATTCAGTTAGAAGATGTAGGCGCTACGAAAAAAGTTGAAGTCGAGAGGAAGCAAAGTCTTCGAACAGACGACGACCCACTCAACATTGAAGCCGTACAACCTGGCCTGCCTACGGATTCGGGATACGCATCCGCAACACATGACAAGTATGGGCACACGCAAAGCACTGGAAACGTTCAATTCCAACCTCCTATAGATGAGGTACATGCGTCTACAATAAATAATACGTTTGAAATCCCATACAATGAACGCGACCGGGAATCGGATGATGTCGGAACAGTTTACTTAGACGCATCGAGTCTTCCTGCTTTGGCAGCAGAAGAGAGCTACATATCCGAATCCGCTGATGGCCTATTCAAGAGAGTCTGCTCCGGACAGTCCGACGGACATATCATAGAAAAGATTTCTGGAATTCTCTCTAAACTGCTCAAAAGCCTTCGCCCTCAAAATTGGCCACAACGCGCTATCGCAGATGCAGCGTGACGTTATGTTTTTTGTCCATAAACATCGGAAGTGAGTATATCCCCCGAAGCTGCGAATATATTTCATATGCTTCTTTCTACAAGCTCGCTACTGGCTTCGGTCGTTTCTCAGTGAAATTGTCGAAGACTTCAAGGATTTGCATTCTCATGAGGGTGGTGACTCTTCTCGAGGACCGGATCGGCGTTTCTGATAACATGACCTTGAATGAAGTTATGGGTCTTCGGGATAAAAATCTGGAAGACCCGGAAGACGATGTCATTAATGAAAACAGGGCCTTTTCACGGATAGATGCCGTCCTTCCTAATGGCATTCACGACGCAAGCGTCGATGAATTGATGAATCAGGACTTCAATGAAGGAGATGAAAAAGGCAACCAAGATGCCAGCACGCCTCAACTCTGTGCGTACAGGGACTTCATTTTCAACTCCCCAGCATACGAATGGCTTCTTGCAAGTCTGTGCAAGAAGATCCTTCTGGCTCCAGCGGAGCCAAATTCTCTGGAGGCTATCAGGCGGGAGATCATTAAATCCCTACCGTCATCTCACATAGTCAGCAGAAATAAACCTGCAGAGGCTTACAGAATGACCTTCTTTGTGGAATGGAATCCACTGGCATTTGTCGTTGAGCAAGGCTATGAAGAGGAACCAGACGAGGCGATTGGGATAGCCGTTACCCTCACCGGATCCGCTACGGATGCACAAGCACTGGCCTCTGCGCAATACCTGTGTCAAACATGGCCGACAGTTGGAGAGCATATCATTCGGCTAGTTAGAGAAGTCGTCCGCAGTGGAACGGGCCATCGACATAAATGTATGTTCCCAGGCATGAAGTGACCCTGATCCCGATCCTAATTGTGCATATCTAGGCGATTTACCCGACAACACTAACCTTATCGCATGGGTTCACGGATCAAAATTCGTTGTTGAGGTTTTTGGGACAAAAGATTCCGTCGCAGAGATTGGCGAACAGCTTGCATGGCTCGGTGCAGCCCTTCGCCCCCCTTCGTACGAATATGGAGTCGCTTACTCCACGCCATTCATTAGCAATATCTATGTCAATAAAGGCTCCGCACCCAATGCCTGGAATGCCGTCTTTGGCCGACTTCATTTGCGAAATCGACTTCATCGTTAAAGGGAAAGAACCCTTGGTACCTTCCAATGGTCAATGCTGGCACAATCTCTTCAGGAATCCCGTTGTCGTCACAGGCTATCCAATACCACGGAGGTCCGAGTCTGATACAGGCCTTGAGATACCGCTCAATATCATGGTAGGACTTACTAGAACCCGACGTGCAAATACCTTTAATGGTAAGCTCTTCATAAAAGGCTTTTCGACCATGCTTATTCCAGCAAAACGCAACGGAGACCTACTTGTCTGGCATTTGCTCTACAACCAGGATGGAAACCGCATATCGTATCTAGAAAGTACTGGCCCTCACGCGGAAAATGTCAGCATCTTCGATTTGGAAACAGCGCGACATATCCTTGGTTGGTGTTCCGATGTTACATTCTTCGCTGGTAGGCCACAATAGAGTAACAACGGGGTTTTTATTTTACTGACGTATACTGTTCCACAGGGGCTACGGACGCTAATTACGCTATAGAGTCGTCCCGACTCTCACGGCCCCATGAGGGTTGCGCCCTTGAGAAAGTCCTCCTATACGGCGGACAAATCATCACAGGTGGCTTCCCATTCAGCATCAGCCAGAAAGACACCCCGGTTCGCATTTCACGGAGCGGTTACACACTGAAGCTCAAGTGGATCCACGAAAAGTTCGTAGTGCTGTGGACGAGGAAGACAAGCGAGGCTGGCTAGTCAATGGATCTAGTGCTTTGCTACACCTCCTGCGCGCGTCTCTGGAGTACGACAGCATCGACGAATTTAATTATGAATTCCGCTTCAAGCGGGAGGAAATGCAGGAAACACCCGAAACACACAAACCTAACTCCGTAGTAAAGGTGCTTCTGAATCGAGAAAACATGGAGCTCGAAATCTATCCGGAGAAGGAAGATTATGTTCGCGTCAGGAATCGAGTTGAAGACCTCCTCGATACTTTGGAGAAGATCATAGACTATCAGTTCTTGGCCACCAGCCAAAGTGGCGTGAACTTGAAGTTTAGAGCACGGAAGTACCTCGAAGGTTGGGATTTTAACGATTTAGCCAAGCCTTCAGATCCCATCCATCCTCGTGTGGCTACGCTTCAAACGCCTGGCAAAAGCTGGGTCGATTTCACCAGAGCTATACATGCTATTACCCTGTTTGGACGTGGATTTGGCGAATTAATCCAACCTGTTGATACTATGTCATGCGCCCACTGGGCCAAGTTACCCAAAGGGGAATTCTATCTTGCAGCCTGTGTTGACGACCTTCAAAAAATCATGGACAGGAATGGCGACCGAGAGGCAAACCCGATCAAACTCAGTGACAACATAATTTGGCATAATCCAGACAGAATTTTCGAACCATGCAAATGCACAGAGAAGCTACAGGAAGAGCATTCCGACTTGATCCAAGTCCTTCTACCTTCGGGTTTCCGCAGAATTTTGCCGAAACAGGATCCAGTTCGATTGAAAGGTTACGGCGCTGTTATTTTCGGTCACAACATGAACTTCAATTGGTACTGAAAAGATACAGGACATCCCGAAGAGGAAATATTGCTGTCCCCGTCCAAACAGTCCGAGATCCAGCTTTACGACAGCGGAATCGGGTCGAGCCTGAGTTCATCAGCCGCGGAAGGCAGGGGAGATTTCGCCGATTCAAGCTCTCTGCCACCAAGTGAAAGATCCTCTAGCGAGACACTCACTCGCAAGCACTACGAAGTAGGAGTAGTATGTGCGTTGCCGAAAGAGCTCATGGCGGTGCGCGTATTGTTTGACAGCAAACATGAGGTTCCAAAGACTCCTCCTGAAGATGATAATTCCTACTCCCTGGGTCGTATTGGGGAACATAACGTCGTCGCTACTTGTCTGCTGGAATACGGCACAAATGCTGCGACCGCTGCTGTCGTACACATGATAAGGAGTTTTCCTGTAAGGTTCTGTCTTTTGGTCGGCATTGGAGGAAGGGTTCCGTCTAAGCAGCCTGACATACGACTCGGCGATGTCGTGGTTAGCAACACAGGAGTCATTCAGTACGATCTCGTCAAGCGTCGCCAAGGTGGTGTACCCGAACGAACGGGGTGTCTGCCGCCTCCGCCGCCTTTCCTGACGAAAACTATAAGCAGCTTAAGGTCGGACCCCAATATCTCCACGGAACCTCTTCGAAAGTATGTTGAGGATATTGCAACACGCAAACAGGAATATAAAGATCCAGGACCGGAACACGACAAGCTCTTCGAAGCTGAGTATGTGCATGACCGAAACCATGAGTCATGTGAGCAGTGCCACGCTCATAAAATAAAGCGAAAATCTCGACCTGAGAATCATCCAACTGTTCACTACGGTTCGATTGCTTCTGGAAATCAAGTCATGAAGGACGCGCAGATCAGGGATAAACTAGGCGCGCAGGATAGAGTTCTCTGCTTCGAAATGGAGGCGGCCGGAATCATGAAAATCGTTCCGTGCGTTGTTATCCGAGGAATTTGTGACTACGCGGACTCTCACAAGAACAAATTGTGGCAAGAGTACGCGGCCACAACCGCCGCTGCGTATGCTAAATTCTTTCTCTCTTTTGTGAGAAACTCGAATGATTTGGAGAGCATGCCCACCAACTCCGAGACGGTCAAGAGCAACCACTCGAGAAAACGGCCAGCGGAATCTTTGCAGCTTAGGGTGTCGTCCCAGCCAAAGAAGTCGCGACAAGGGCGAAGAGCATTATGCTGCTCCGAGACCCGCCATGCAGTAACTTAGATTTCCTCCTTCCCTGCTCCGGGGCTTGAAAGGTGAGGTCCCTAGGACGGATTGGCCAGCGTAGATCTCAGCCTGGTCTAGAGAACAGCTAGCAGGCGAAGGGTGGGAGGCCTGATTTTCGAATAAGATAGGTATTCCGCCGTGGAGCTTCTGCCACCAGAGGACGGAGGTACTTAGTAGTTTTCAGCCTCTGCCTTACAGATACAAGTCACCGGCATGGGTGACTGCTTCGGAACACCGCCTACAACATGACGACTCCATTCCGGAACAACTATCTCCAAGGCGACCGGTTCTGTACTGTAATCGAGACACGAGTTGCAGTGATTCCAATCTTTGTTATACTGCCAGATGAGCACGCTGTCGGCTCGCTTAGTCGGCACCAACACCCAGGCAGATTGTATTGCGCGACGAAGAATCCCCCATTCGAGCGTACTGAAGCGGGTGTTCTCGCCAGCGTGGCCATCAAGGACAAGTTAAGCCTCCAGCCCGGTGTCTGCGCCCTGTCTCAAGTAATAGAGGACTCCCTAGCGATGTCTGGCCTCCGGAGGTATCAGCGGTGATCCTTTGCCCCTTTTCCTTGTTTCGATAGAAGCTGCGGATCGAGAGCTGTTGGTTCGCCGACGACTGGGTACGTCGAAAAGCTTCCCTGACGCCCAGTGGCAGGCCCATGGCAGCGCTGGGCCATAACTCAGGCACCCCTGAAACTCAACGGCCGTTATCCTCGCGTGGCGAAAGTCTCGATGCCCTAAGTTTACTTCCCGAAAAGCCGTTATTACCCGCTCCACCTACCTCCAGGACTAGCAATTTCACGGAGTGTACTTACAATGGCAAGTCTCCATTGCGTCCGTGAGTCGGGAATTACTACATTGATGGTGCTCGGAAGTGGCATAGCTTAGGTAGCTAACCTCGGCACTCGAGTCACCAGTGCGCATTCTGCACGCCCATCCGAGACCGCGGAGTCACAACCTTGTAGGAACGCTGTATATGATGGATATCTACTATCTACATCGCGGCATTACTATATAGATATATCTTTTGAGGTGGCCTGAGCCGGGGGAATCTCTCCTTGATGATGATGCTTCTCTGTATTGCTCCTTTCCATCCACCTATTGGTAGTATCCAACGCCGAACGCAACCGACTAACCCTTCTACGCCGCTGGCGCCATCCCTCTCGACACGCGATGGGTAAGGTATACGTAATGGGGTTAGGAACAGAAGAAGCAATGAAAGGGTTCACAAAACCCAGAACAGATAAAGAAGAAAAATGTCAAAAATGCACTGAGCTGCTCTTCTAGACGCTGATCGCTGATTGATGCACGAAAAAGCCGTTTCCGATAACCATGCATGCCAAGCGGGGCAAGACAAAATGGAAGGGGACGGGAAATCCAAAAATGGACACATGAGGGGACGAATGAAATCTCAGGCACGCCCGATGCTGGAGCCAGCCCAAAGCGCGGCCTGTATGTATGAAAGCATCATCAATCTATCTACCGTCCCCAGTATGCCTCCTCAGCCCACTTGCGGGGCGTGACTTTGTACCCTTGCGCCGTCCGGGGCACCTAGCCCTGGACTTCGCCGAAATAGCCGTGGCTGCTCTTCCGCGCGTGCGCGGGGTACTGTATAGTGCCGCGGCCCTTGGTCACGCTGCTGCGGTCGAGGCTGCCGTCGCGGGCGTAGTAGTCCGCCTTGTAGTGGTCGGAGAACGGGTCGTCGCCGCCCTGCAGCTGGGGCGAGCCTATGGTGCCCAGGTTCTTCGACCGGCGCGGGGTGCGCGGTGACCTGGGTGCCTCGCTCAGCGAGGTGGGCGGCGTCTCCCTGAGCTGCGTGTTGTCGTCGTCCGGCGTCATCGAGCGGACCAGCGCCCAGACGACGCCGATGAGCACGATGAGGAGGTAGACGAGGAAGAAGGCGAAGGATATCAGCGAGTCCTGGATGATCTTGTCGCGGAGCCAGCGCGTGACGCGCAGGACCGCGTCCGTGATATCGTCGGTGGCGACGCTCTTTGGTGATGCCAGGAAAGAGTCCCCCTCATCTGAGACGGAATCGGAGGCCCCCATGGAGTAGACGTCCTTGGGAAATAGGGGGAAGTCGATGTGGGCGTGATCGTGGACCCACGTCAGACCCTTCTGTACAGTTTCGATCTTGAGCCCGATTACGCAGCGGATGACCCCGGCAGCGGCCTCCTTGAAAACTGTATCGCCGAGGGCAGCCTGAAGACCCTGGTCCATCGCACGGGTGAACGTATTGATCGTGTCGTTGACAGCGGTGGTCGCCTTTGTGACGACTCCGAAGACGTCCTCATTTATATCGTTGTTCATAGTGGTAATCACGCCGTTGGCATCGTCCGACCACTTCTCAGACGCGCTGCCTAGGGTCTCTACAACTTCCTGGGCAAAATCCCCTACTCGATCGGCGAGCTCCGGAACTTTCTTCTCAATCGCCCTCAGCAAGAAAATTTGGCAAAGGCAGGAGAACAGGCCAGCCAACGCGAGCGACAGAATAAAGAGGGCGGGGAGAGTTGTTGCGTACGCAACGCACCATCGAGCCAGGACTTGTTTCTTCTTAGAAAGGCGCCATCCTTTGAATGTAGTCGAGATGCTAAGGCCCGCACGCGCAGCCCTGGGACGCGAGTACATATATGCGACATCCATGGAATCATACTGGGGCTGAGAGAAGACTTCGGCCTGCTGCGCCTGTCTCTGCCAACGAAACATTTCCATGTATGCCATGGGGATACAAGCGAGTATCGCCAGGATGACGATCACAACAATAGCCGTGATCTTGGCCTTACGGGCGATCTCAAACAGCGCCAGAAAGAAATCGTTGATTGTCGAGTTCTCAGAGCAAAACGAAAGCGCCTCCTTTTGGGCGACTGGGAACGCATTTTGATCGAACGACCAATTCCCGTACGCCTTGTTCAAGGCGTCGCGCGCCATGTTGAAGGGGATTGACACAGCGTCATTGGTTATCTCCCTGACTTCGTCAAATGTCGGTATCTTATCGTTAAGCTTGTCTATGCCATCAACGAAACCGCTTGTGTCTATATTGACATCCTTGATCTTTTGAAGGAAATCGTTCAATGGAGCTCGGATATCCGGCTTCTTCGGGAGTAGGTCTCTTGGGAGCAAGGCTATCATGGCGTCAGGAGGAAGGTCCCTCGCGGAAAGCAGGGTCAAAGTCTGCGAATCCAATGATTCTATGGAGGGGATATAATCGCGGAGCGAAAAGAGATCTGTGGCTTTGTCCTTCGCATCTCCAGCGCCATTCTTGATCCCTTCTCCGCGATCTCCAGCGCCCTCCTTGGTATCTCCTCCAATGTTTGACACCTTTTCCGCTACGCTCCATCCGGCGTCGATCACTGACTGTATCCCATCCGTCGCCTTCATGAGGGTATCGGAAAACCCATCGATAGCCGAGTTCAAAGCCTCGGTGGTCTTCTCAACCGCGATAGCGGTGACGTTCAGTGCCGTGTGGACGGCCAGGGTGATCAGGCAGACGTAGGTATCTGTCATCATGTGAATGAAGAAGAGTATGAGCTGGTTGACGGCGGTGATGATCAGGCCTAGCATCGCCACCAAGGCCTGCACGGAGTTGGTGATGCCCGAAGCCGCGAGGCTATTGACGCCGCGTGACAGGTAGTGAGGCATGGAGGCCATGGCGCTCCCCATGTCCTCCACCTTCGTGCAAGCCGAGAGGGCCTTCTCCTTGGAGTCGTCGAGGTTGCTCCGAAGACTGTCGGCAGTCAGGAGGAAGTGGATGAGAACCAGCGCCAACAGGACTGTCCAGCGGTTGAACCAGATCTGCGAGTATCTCGCGCGCAGTCCCAGGTAGGGGGTGATCTCATCGTGAGATCGTCGTGAGGGGACATTGGGGTTACAGTGCTTTTCCCACGGGTTGACGTTCAACGAAGGCGGTACGGGTGGGACGTCTCTCTTTTCCGAGAACCACATTTTCGGAACCCCTCTCTCTCGTCGTTGCCGATGTATGTCGATGCAGTAGGAATGTTGGTGTGGTGTATATTATTAAGTGCAGAATGTAGAATGCAGGGGAAGGCCACTCGTCCAGCGAAATGGGAAATGCTTGGTGTATTATAGAAATAATATGCTTGTTGGAAGAAGAAGAAAATTCATGAAAGAAATATTGGAAGCGGAAGTTGGTTGAGAGTACTCATCAAGGTAAGTGTTATTCACAAACAATGAAAGAAATAAAAGAGACTGTGAATCAATCAGTAGCCTATTGTGCCCCCGACTCCATTTGCGATAATGAGCAAGTGAGAAAACAATTGACGACGGATAGAAGAGCTTCTAGTGAATCGACATTTTCAGCGCGAGTCACGAGGGAACTCGCCATGGGCGGGTAAGGTGAATAAAAGGGACACTCGAGAGCATCGTCAGATAGCCGCCTTGTCCCGCCCTACGACTATGATACCAAAATACACACCCACCGCAAATCAGATGACCAACATTGACTAGGCTTCACTGGCGGAATAAGGCTTCTTTGTTTCGACTTCCATAGGCGAGCAGGGTATCATTTGTCGTCTTTCGACGATGCGCGCGGGTTCTAAATTGGGGAACCGGATTGCTTAGCGCTGGCGGGTGATCATCAGCCAGTCGATTTTCTTTATCCTTGTTTTGCGCCAGACCCCTTCCTTGGCTTCGGCAAGAAATTAGCCGGAAGGTATAAATTTACAGAAACTCCGATGACATTTCGCAATCGCACCCGCGCTCGCTATTCGGGCTGCTACATCGTTCGACAATGACACGTCCGAGGCTTGAGCACCCGGGTTGGCGTTATCCAAGGGGCCGCTTGTGCGGCTCTGCGAAGAGCCGACCAGGCGCCTCTAGGGTACGTCACTTGGGCGGTAATACGAACTGTGAATAACTAGACATACCCAAGTATGTATGCACATGAGTCTCTTCCCACTCTGGTTGTTCAAAATCGTGAGGCGAGTTGCTAGAGAAACGTAATTGGGACATTTACATCAATCAACTAAAGCGGATTTGCACTTTAGAAGGAACGAGGGGTGTTTTAACCTCTTCAGGACTCAACTATCTAGGAAGTCCAAGGCCGAATATGTATACTTTAATCGATAGAGCATCGTGGCGACGCTTTTTGTTATGCTAAAAGGCGGCCATTAAGGGCTGTTCAGTGTATGGACGTTGAGAATATAGGCAGGATGTCAAGGATGTGCAAGCGTGGAAGTTTTTTGTGCGATTAGATAAGCTGCTCGATGAAATGAATCCCCCCACGCACTGACGTGCAGTGGTCCATTCGTAAGGATACCGAATTCTTTAGCGGTTTGAGGCCAGTTCGGCAACCCGTCATGATTGGCAGCGGAACGCCTAGGCGGCTAAGTTGGAAGCGCGAGAGGGTTGCATCATAGGCCCGGCGGGGCTACATAATAGGTCCCACGGCGGCTCTTGCATTTACCGCCAACACCTCCCAGCCAGTCGAGTGGCCCATGATTAATTTATCGTGAACTGCACTTTCGTTCCACTTGTATTACCACGTCCCTGTGCCCAAATCAGGTGTTCCTGCCTACGTAGACAACTAACTGCTCGGCACTTTAACCCTCCGCTATGCGCGCCAGGGCAAGCCTTTCTGCTGATATTCTTAACCAGGCGGGAAATTATAAATTGTAGTTGTCAATACTTGCGTTCCTACCTCGACGTGCGATGAAATGACCTAGAATTTACTAGAACGCAATAAGGTGTCAAATATGACCGTACAGCAAGTGCCAGACACTCCCTGTAGCGAGGTCTCTGACCCTGAATGCATCGCCGAAATTCAGGGGACTGCCTCAGATCCCCTATATTACCCTCCAAAGGATCCCGCCTTTCCCAAGACCCAGGAAGGTCATCAGCCTCCTGAGCACGCCCTTGAACAGCGCCTCGGCCGTAGTACGCCATCCCTGTCAATCGTCATCCAGCAGGTCGACGACCTCCTTGCCCGCAACAGTCTTGGCGACCTTGTAAGGACGGAGCGGCGGATCTTTCTCCCCTGTGAGGTCGACCGTCTCGCCCTGGCCGCATTCCCGTTTGATCCCTCGCGGCTCCTGCTTGAACTCCTGCTTGACGCCGGGCCCGGGCTTCTGTACATAAATATCAGCCTCGTATTCTCGGGCCGGGTACTCGGGACCACTGACCACGGATCGTCTCTCCAGGGCCTCCGTAGCGAGCGCTCTGATCTGTTCTTCCGACAGGCCCACGAGGGTTATTGAACGAGCCCTCGGGGCCCGAGGGATGATGGCTTCGGCAATGAGACCTTCTGTGTAGGGTTTAGCACCGGTTGGCATCATGGGAAGGAGTGGCAAGAAGCGGCTATTACCTTTCGACCGGTAGAAGAAGCGGAATATGGCAATGGGTCCGTTGTCCGCCCGCAGGTTGTTGCACTTGATGTAATGGGGCGCCGTCGTCGGCGTGGGAGGGGAGTAGCTGTTTTTGACACGTTTAGTTCCTGCCCGATCCCAACCATTGCACTAGCGTACCTCGTCATATGCGATGTTCCTCTCCCCTTGAGGGCCTTGGTGGCGAACTCCGTAGACTGTTCTCTGGATATCTGAGGCGCGACGTCGGCGCCGCCCGACTCGATACAGCGGAGGAACTTGACCTCGATCATTCCGAGGTTCTTCGCCTTGCTGGCTTCTCTTGCGACGCGCTCGTCGGGGGCATCGTCGACTGTTTGTAGTACCGGTTAGCAAGAGCGTTCAGCGTCGCTACGGAACGTAACGTAGAATCAATTGGTATACCTTTCTTGATGCTAGAGAATTCGAATGCCTGGGCAACGTAACGGTCCTGCTGGCCGGGTTGATTTCCGCGTAGGCGGATGGTGCGATGGCTAACATCGCGTTCCCACGGCTGGAAGAGGGTGTCCCCTTCCCGGCAGAGTTCGCCTTTAGCGTATTCGCCATCTATGAAAATGCCGATATTGAGGCTGTGGTTACGGTGGCCCCAGGCGTAGTCTTTCGTAACCTTTAGGTGGACGGTGAACTTGGCCTTGTCCTTACATTCGATATACTGGCTGCTTGTCTTGCAGACACCTGCGTCACCAGCAGCAGCAGCGTCCGGATCTGCGTGCTCCGTCGCTGTCTGCCCGTCGACACGGATTGTCACGTCAACGCCGCGCAGACCGTCGATTATCGCCATTTTGGTAGGTTCTAAGAAGCGGCGATGGAATATTAGATTAGCAGGACCGACGATCTGCAACAAGGGTGGGGAGGTTAGCAAGGTCGGCAATATAAAGGAGAGTACTATTAAGCTCGACGACGTAGAAAAAAAGGCTGCGACGAAATATATGAAAAGTGAATACAGGCGACGTACACGGCCGCAATCTTAACTTGATTATGCGATCTAGGGCATAGAATCGACGACAGAATATAGGAATGTAATATAGGACTTACAGAATCGGCGAAGTGAGGGAGGGTTGGTAGCATTGATAAGACCAAAAAGGTCTACAGAGTCGACGACATAAGAATGGTTACGAGGGTTAACGATAAGAAGCCAGGTACCAGAGGCCGAGAGCATGAAGGAAGGCGCGCAAACTCAGCTATGTTCAAGAGTGTCCGTAAGATTGGCGATATCATGCAAGGATAATATAAGGGGTCGGCAATATCCGATAGGAGGCACCAAGGCGTCGGTACTGAGTAAAAATTGGCGGTGCCGACGCTTTGTGGCCATTAAGAAGATAGAGGAACGTTATAGGGGTCCGGGATATAAAGGACTGTCTAGAGACTGCAATCACAGGAAGGCACGAGGAATCAAAGATATAAAAGACAGTTTCACAGGTCGACAGCATAATATGGGATTATAGGGGCCGACGCCCTAGTACAGAATTCTTAGGGTACGGCTATGTCGTGTGCATATGGTTATTTATTAAATGGCGAGATTAGGCACAAGTAATTGCCCCAATAAATGGATGGTTCAGAATGGATATCCCACATGCTAAGCTTTGAGGCTATTACGCAGGACCATCGGGAACAAAGCACGTAGTTACCTCCGGCACGTTGCGAAGAGACGTGGTCTCGCCAGGCAGCGTGGTTCATCTAATCGTGGCAAGGATGCCAAGGTGGCAAGTTGCACAATTCGAAGAGTCCCCATGTGGCTAGAACTTCACACCTTGCGTCAGGCGAATACTCGCGACATGTTGATTGAAACCGCAACCCCGGTTGCCTATAGCTAATCTGTCACGATATTAGACAATGGCAAGAACACCCGGCTCCTTACCCTCATCTACCATCTTCTGCGTAATTCTCGTTATGTCGAGGTCATGAAGGTAGCACTCGCCAACGAGGAGGAAGCGCGAGGCATGATCATCCTTCTCGTCGAGCGGGCGAACCACGAAGGGCGTTTTCCCACCAGCCAGCGATACCACGTAGTCGCCGGGGCGGGCTCCTCTGGGGCAAAATCCCATTCCCGCCCGGTCGGCCTCGAAGAAGCATCGCCCCTCGGCGTATTCGCACATCTCGGTAAACTGCTTCGGGTTCCCGTGTTTGACGAGCGGCTTTAAACACTGGGCCCAGGGGCCGGGTATCCATTTCATATCCGGATCGACGCCCTTTCCCCAGTGCGCCGCGAAGTCCGCGAAGATCTTCAGGTCTGCTCGCATGTCGTCCGTAAGCTGGTCTTGGTGCTCCGGCTCCAAGCTCATAGGTACGTTGGGTGCGAAATAATTCCTACTGAGTCGCCGGCAGACGAGCGTCTCGATGAAAGCTTGGATGAGATATTTCCCGCTGGGGTAGGGAGTGATGTTGAGCTCCCCGTCGATATGGAAGGAGACCTGTTCGGTGGTGTTCTCCCCGACCCCTTTAATAGCCCCGATCAACGCACCCCAGGCCACCGAGACACCAGACTGGACAGAGACGGGAGGTTCCCGACTGTAGTCGAACTGTCTCATATCGTCGTCGGAGAAAGACCATCTCTTGAATGGCCATTGCACGGATTTGATGCGGTCCAGGACCAATCCGGGAAGTCTCAGTACTGCGGGATCCGACGGGCGGTCCAGTAGGTCAACATTAAGAGGAAGACTGCAGCGGGACAAATTATTCGCTCCTCGAAATAGCGCTGTCTGCGCGGCTTCCGGATGCTCCGCATGCCACAGTGCCCAGCTCGGGTGCTCGGCGGGAGGCAGTTCGATGGTATTCGAGGGCTTCGATTCTGGGAGGGGTGGATCCTTCTCGGCCCTAGCGAATACGGTGGCGCTGGCGACCTGGTTATTTTTGTCGACCGTTTCGCGTTGGATGGCGAGGATGTCCAGCGACTCATGATCGATGATCCATTGCCGCGTCAGATCCCTCCACACGTCTGAGGAGCTCTTGCCGTAGTCCGGCTTCAACCTCGGCGGGAGCCCGGGCAGGTCGTGGGTCTCCTCGCCGAAGTTCAGCAGCGCGAACACCTTGTCTCTGGGATCGGTGGCGCCGAATGCCCGCCCCTTGGAGACCACATCCAACAGCGGCAGCCGCGCCGGTGCGTGGATCTCTCCACGCTTCGCCGCGTGGAGCCTCGTCCATAGGAACGGCGGCAACCTGTCGCGCAAATCGAGGCTCGCCGACCACGCGCCGGCGTACGATCGGCTTGTTTTGACGGCCCAACACAGCATGACGAGGATGTCGAGCCAGTCCGCTCGCTTACTTCCGCAGTAGACCACCCCCTTCTTCGCATTCATCGCCTCCTGGATAACCCACACGCGCCTGAACCAAGGATACCTGAAGAACTCCTCAAAGATGAGGCTCATATGGACCCTGAATATGTGATCGTCCCCCTTATTTTCCTTGTTGCCTTTCGGGGTGATGTTGATCTCGTCGAGCGCCTTGTCTATGTCTTCATGCTGCCACAGGGGCTTGACCTGGGCCCTCTGGAGACCCGCATCCAACATGGCCATGAGATCCCACATACCCCTGAAATGTTTGCTCTTTGACTCTTCCCCGAGGAAGATCACGACGAGGTCAGCGTGGCTGTACACGTCCACCATGAACGATATGGCATAGTTCCTCTCCTTGATGCTGCCCTGGTTGATGCACAGCGCATCAATCCAGATCACCCTTACTTTGTCTTCTAATCTCAGATATCTCAAAGCAAGATCTAAGCTTCTAGTAACGTTGAACGACTGTTCAGTCTTCTTTGGTTGCCGGCATTCTGGATCCGGGTAACCTGTGTAGTCGTGGCACAACGTAATGCTCAGGGTGTCCTTGAGGTCGCCCCAGCAGTAAGAGAGTGCTTCAAATTCGATTTCTGGACATGGTAGGGGATGTGGTGTAAGTGTACAATGCAGTGGCTCATCGAACAATCCCGGCTTGATGGTAACTAGCCGGATCTCCCTTTTGGAATGATCAAATGGTCGATAATTCGAGTAGTCGTTCTCTACCTTCCACTCAGGGATATCACTCGTATCCTCCTTGGCCTTGCTAGCACATGGTTCTGCAGACTGCTTCTCTTCGCCCACAGGGCCATGGTCTGCATTGCCGTCATTGACAGAGACTCCTTCTACATGAGTGCAGAGGTCCTCTTCATCGTCTCTACAAGAAGTACTCATGATGGTTGGGGGGAAACGATAGCCTTATGTAAGGTCTGAGCGTGCTACGTCTCTTGCGTAGATGCTAGCAGGGTTTCCCAGATATGTTCCAGATATCTGGTCCCTGACGTAGCTCTAAGCCTCTCATGCGGGGATAATACTTGCCCCACTATAGTCCAACTTTATACCTGTTTGCTATTGCTACCCAATGAGTTAGTGCTGACGGTTAGAAAGAATCATGTCACGCCAAGATTCAGGTAGTTGGCGTGAACTCGTGGAGGTGAGATGGTAAAGTAGCAATGGAACCCGAGGTTTGTTTGAATTCCAGAAAAGCCAATGGTCGCCCGAACCTCGTTCCCCAGTCGAAGTGAACCCGTGGGGTTTCGCAGACATATCTATCTGGACATTACTTACTATCTTAGTCGCAGATTGGCATATACTATACGTGCCACAGGAGAATAATTACGGAACCTCGGCCCTAACGCTTGCCCACAGGTAACAGGAAATAGTACCAATATCCATCTTGCACAGGCCATCGCACCTCAAACTCCAACCAACGCACAGCAGACCAAACACAATATCCTCTCCCAGCTACACCCCAACTTCCAATGACCAGTTACCAAAGCCCCGAGCGCCACCTCGCACGATCCTTCTCCTCGTACGCCCACTCATTACCGCTAGTAGTAGTAGCTGCCACCGTAGCCATCATCGTAGCCATAGCCGTCGTCGTAGCTGTAGTCATCGTCGCCATCATCCGGATACTCCGAATAAGGGGGCGGGGGTCCGTCGTAGTCGAAATCATCGCCGGGGCCGGGTGCCGGGGCCGGGATCCTATCTCTGGCCACGAAAGGACCACCGCCCCGACGGGCCGTCTGCTTGGTCCGGGGCTTGCCGGTGCCGCTGCTGGTGCCGCCGGATGTTGACGTGCCTCGGGGAGGTCCCTGCGAAATGCCACCGCCCCGGCGGGCTGTCTGCTTCTTTGCGGGCATGGCGGAGGTAGTGATGGTACGAGAAGATGATGACGAGGGAGCGCGGGATGATGCGGGTGCAGTTTTCGGCTTAGATGTGGATGCAGACGCAGATGCTCGCGGCTTCTGTTGCTTCGCGGCGCTGGCGGGCGTGGTTTTTGGTGTTGTTGTCCCTTTAGTAGTATGAGCCTTGGGTTTCGGCGTAGTCGCTTTAGCAGCCTTGGTAGCCGCAGGAGCAGAAGCGGCCGACTTGGTGGTGGTCGTCTTGGTCTTCTTGGAAGAATTGTTGCTGCTAGTCGACACCCTGATATCGACATCCCCGACGCTGACCGTGAGGTCAACGCCACTGCTCGAAGAAGAAATCTCGGCGGCCTTGCGCTTGGTGGTGGTGCTCTTCTTCGCAGTCGATACCGCCGCAGAGGAGGACGAGTCCTTGAGCGCCTTCTTCGCCTCGCGCTCGCGCTTGGCCCACTCCTTCCTCAGCTCGGCCTCGAGCTGCTGGATGTGCGCGGGCACGGCGAGCTTGCTGTTCTTCCCGTCCGCCTTGAGGGCGTCGAAGAGTCGCATGCGCGCGACGGCCTTGGTCTTCGACGGCGGCAGGCCGTAGTGAAGCAGCTGGGCCTCGAACCAGTGGGCCGGGTGGTCGCGAGAAGAGTCGGAGGAGCCGAGCTTCTCGAAGAAGAGCGCGCGCAGCTCGGCGGGCGTCGCGCGACGGTGCCGGTTGTGGCCGCTTGCCTCAACGAAGAGGTCGCCGCCCGCGAACGAGAAGCCGTCCCGCGTCACGGGCGGTGCTAGGGACATGGTGGATGATGGGCGGGTGGATGGAAGGGGAGAGATTTGAGGACACACTAGTGTGCAAAAGACTTCGCAGATGAGTGAGGGGTCGCTGGTTTATTTTACTACCTTAGCGAGTTGATTGGTCAGTCAGGTACTTATGAAGCATGTATTCAAACAGAAGAGACAGCTCGAGGCGAGGTTGGGGGGGGGGGGGGGGG